>JAGVSP010001669.1:0-54000 GCA_022494985.1 Micrasema minimum
TTAATTAAAACCCCACCAAGAAATCATAAAATTCCCTAAAACCTCTTCCCCCCTTCCTTTTTTTAGTTTCAAATTTGCTTTTTAAAAACCCCAAGCCTTTATTTTTTAAAAACCCCCCAAAAAGTTTATTTTAACTGGCAAAAAAAAAAAATTTTGTAGGAGGGGAATTTATAAAAACAACCGGAACCTTATTTTTTAAAAAAATAAAAATTTAAAATTCCCCCCCAAAAAAAAAAATTTAAAATTAAAAGGAAAAAAAAAAAAGGAAAAAAAAAAAAAAAAAAAAAAAAAAAAAAATTTTTAAAAAAAAAAAAAAAAAAAAAAAAAAAAAAAAAAAAAAAAAAAAAAAAGAAAAAAAAAAAAAAAAAAAAAAATTTTAAAAAAAAAAAATAAAAAAAAAAAAATTTCCCCAATGGGGCAAAAATTTATAAAAAAACCCCCCCTTCTCCCTGAATTTTTTCCGTTCCTCACATTCTACTTTTTCCAGAAAGCACGTCGTTTCTACATTCAGGCACACTCGCATCATATTAGCCGTTATTTCATAATCCATTCTTAATTTTGTTGATAATAGCTCGGACTTGCTTCTGCCCTAATTTCGACATAAGTGCATATCGTGCATAGTTTTACCGTTCATTTGCCTGAGAGATCGCAACAGCATTCGCATTTTCGTCTTTGAATAAGAATTCGCTAGAAAGGGCGTTTCCATGCAAATTTTCTAACAATATACCCTTCCTAGGGTTAATTTTATAACACCACTTGTTATCAAATTCCACCCTCAAAAGACTCTAGCACTTAGCCCAATACACGAAACGTGTGACGTAGATGTGTGGTGGTGACGTAGATGTGTGGTGGTGACGTAGATGTGTGGTGGTGACGTAGTGAGTGACGTAGTTACCCAACTAGACGCCTCAGACACGGTACTATTTTTCAAGTATTGAATGTTACACGTTCTTCATTTGATTGATTTTTTCGTAACTATCGCAATATTTTCATAACAGCGGGTAATTAAAAATTAATAATTAAATGGAATTAAAATAATTATTGTTGATAGGCTTACTTGGCACTCCTACGTGCATGGGTTTAAAAATCAACATTGGTAAACCCATGTCATGTGTAACAGCTCGTGTCAAGATGCCCAGATCCCCCTGGCTTTGTCGGGACAAGTCATCGAAAGGGTCGAGAGCTTCAAATACTTGGGAGCGTACATGACAGAAAACGGCAGAGTTCAGAAAGAACTGGGAGTGCGGCTTGGAGTAGCGGGCGCCGCGTTCAACAGTATGAAAGCTGTCTGGAGATCGGATATTTACTCGGTTAAAACAAAATGCCGCCTTTATAACTCCTGCATCACACCTGTTCTTCTCTATGGCTGCGAATCGTGGCATCTAACTAGGGCCCAAGATAGCAGATTTCTGAGTTTTGAGAATGAGAATGAGGTGTCTTAGAAGAATTTTAGGTGTGCGGTGGTTTGACTTTGTAAGGAACACAGAGGTGAGGCAACAGACACAGCAACCCTTGGTATCTACTATAAATACTATAAAGAAATAATGAAATTTAAATAAAACATCAGGAGCTAGGCATATATTTTTTTGAGGTTAAGACCACTTAGTTATTTTATCATAAGTAGGCGTAGCATATTTTCGCTGCTTCTGCAATTCCTGCTTAAGATTTAATGGGAATACCTACACCCTACACCTTCCCTCCGTCGATGAAATAAATTTTTGTCACCCCGCGTTCTCGTCACGTCCGACTCTATAAATTCACTCTCTCCCGTTCCCCCAGGACGATCTCAGCTCCATACGTCTTCCTATAAACTCGACGTCTTTAGCGAATCATTTGCGCAATATTTATGCTGAACGTACAGGATGTTCTATTTGTAATGCGGATTGATCGCATTTAACATAGAATATCCTGAACAATAAATTGAAACAGTTCGTCTAGTTGTGTAGTGTTAGCACAGCATACAGAGAATAAACCCAGATAAAATATTGTCTGGAAAAAACTAACTAAAATACCCGATTGAGAATCCAAACTGATCGGATTACGGGACAATTAAAAAATAAATAAATAAGATAGAGATTTATATCTTAGGTTTTTTTGTTATCATTATTATGTCCGATTTCCCGCCAAAACAGGTCATAATACAGTAGGATGCGTCTACTAATTTCAAGGCGTCTATTAACCAAGTTTTGATGTAAGTAGCGCCTAAAATAGAATAAAGTACATAGCCACTTCTCTGGTTCTACGCATCAACTATATCTTCAGTACGACCCTTTTCGTGCGCTTAGGAGACAGGTGCTTTTAAAGCATCCGTTTGCGGCCAATCCGTTTTTATAAGCTCCGTTTTTTACCGACAATTCTTTTGATTTTTATTATGTGTATTTTTCATTGAAAAATATAGGACATCTTCCTTGTTGACAATATCGTATGTCTTACCTTTTTATGTATGAAATTATAACGATAAAAAGAAACACCTTGTGTGTACAAAATTATGTTGTAATTAATTAAGGTGAGGATTTGAAGTGCCTTGCCCCTTTGTTTAAATCATAACGCCCCTTAATTGAAAACTGACAAATAAGATATATAGGAATATCAGTATATCCCAAACGTTCCATGAAGATAAAATATGACAATATTCAATCATTAGGTAATAGGAATGAGATACCTTTAAATAGTATTTGTAGACCAGTTCTGAATTCCTAAAAGATTTGTATTTAATATAGATACAGGTGTTATTTTACCTGTCTTTATTTTTTATTTTATTAGCAAATAATTGACCCCCCTATTATACACCTAAAGACGCTTGTCCCATTCCACTCGCACTTTTCTCCGTATAAGAGGGAGACGGTCTCCTGTCATACTAGCCTCCGACGGGAAAACTCCCCTAGATATTGTCGATTTCTCTTCGGTCACAGCGCGTGCATGTCTGTAGCGCGTGACCACAGCTCGGAAGACCTTTATCTTTGATCATAGAAACTTTGGCTTCTTTCGAAGCGTTTTTTATAATTTTTTCCCTTTAATTGCCATTCTTCATACAGACAATTTTTGCTTTTTTTTTTTTCAAAAAATACGACTCAATTCCGACTTTTCTTGCAATGGATTTTTGCGGCCGCTCCGTATCGTCAATATTAAGTTGCAGTTATTATTTCAAGACTTATTTATTTCAAAAATTTCTAAATTGTATAATTTTAATAGGTTATGTTCTACATGTAGGTAACACTTTTAGCCTGGTATCTTTTTTGATATTTTTTTTCTATTAAATGGTTCGCAAATTCTGAAAAATTATTATTAGATAAACAACGCAAATGTTCTTTTAATCGAATATTAATGTTTCTCTTCGTTTTTTCTAATATATGAGGCGTCACAGACGTTACAGTTTAATTTATATATACCAGATTTATCATATTTACAAACTTTATCTTTTTGATTTTTTAATAATGCACCTAAAATTATTTGATGTGTAGAATGCTGGTTGTATGGTTGGAGGTAATTTTAAAGAAATATTTAAAAAAAAAATATATTCACATGTATAATGCGTCTCCATTGTTTAACAAATAACTACAAGAGTGCTTCTAACATAAATTTCATAAAAAAACGACAAATCCAAAATCCCTCGCTACAATTTCATACTGGTAAATTAATTTCGTTGAATTAAAAAGACAACTACAATAATTCTCAATCCTAACCTTTCGATTTTGTATTGTTCCTTCACAAAACATTGCCTTAACCCTCTGTCGATGTCGGAGGCAAATTTATTCATCCTTTTCAAACATTTCAATCCCTTTATTAACCCTCACGTCCCCGGCCCATAAAGCCATTCACGGAATAGTCAATCCTTTACTGACAGGATATCCTAGCAAGGATCAGAGTTTAAACAAGGCAACCGCAGACGGTCTAATTCGTCCTGAAATTATTTGTAGCAAAATAATTCTTATTAAATTCGTCTTTGGATCTAATCAATTTTGTGATTATTTTTTATGTCGATGAAGTTTTAGTATTAAAAAATAGGTAGGTATACATGGTGTAACAAAACTCGTAGTACAACCCGAAAACCGGTGAATCTACATAGTATTTGGAGACGATCGTGTAATATGACTTTTTAATCTTTAAGCTTGAAAAAAAAAATTTTTTCTTCTCACAAAAGTTTTCACAAGTATGGCAGATTGAGTAAAATTGCTCAAATTCTTATTAAAACGCGTTTTTAAATTTTGTTTTCTTTATAGATAGTATTAATTTGACTAAATACATGATTTATTAATTGAGAAATTATAAGTCGTCTAACTAGAAAATATAAGTTGTCTTACTTAAAAGGTGTTCTATTTATTGATTTTATTAATGATTTATTTTGCTACTAATATGACTAGAGTTTGAAAAAAATAAAAATTTTCTTCTCATAAGAGCTTTCATTAGTACCGCAGATTAAGTCAAATTGCGCAAGTTCATATTGAAAATCTGTTTTTGAGTATGTTTTGTTTATGAATAGTATTAATTTGACTAAATGCATGATATTTGATAACAATTTGCAAAAAAACTTCGTACTCAATTTTCTTGAAAACTAAGGGTCCAGTAAAAAAATTTTACTCTACAAAATTGACTCTAAATATGATGTAGATTCAGGGTTTCCGCTTGTACACCGAGTTTTGTGACACCATGTATATACATACAAGTTCTGATAATTGGCAGGTAATGATATCAAATACTATCCGAAATGGGGAATGTTGTAATGCATCAAATGGGCACTTAACTCAGCCAATGACAGTTCATGAGCCCTGTAAACACCTAGATATCCATATCCCCTTGAGACTCTCTCCAAAACCTCTCGTCCCTATTGAGATATGAATTGTATTTTAGTTTTTTAAAAACTATTTTTTACACGCATCAGCTCTTTCGTTTTCTGTATCCCAGGATTTATATCTATGTAACCCAACTTGCTAACAGATTCAGTAAATTATTCCATACTTGAGAATATCGATTTCCCATAGACAATTAACTATTATTGGATGACCACAAGCGTAGGTTGTATTGAAAACGCTATCGGTCGAACCAACAAGGACCGGAATCATGAAAGTTTATCTACTGAACTTCCTGACATGATCGATAAAAACCATATATATAATATATATTTTTTTAAATCAAAGATTTGTAGGTACATAAACATTTTGGATATGTGTCCATGTGTGAAGCATTGCGCTATATCACTGTACGCATATGTTGTATAGTAGTTACGATAATTGGCAAATATGGATATCGAATACTAGGCAGAATGGGGAAGGTTGTAATATATACTTGTGATATCCATATTCCCTACTTACAATGAAAGCCCCACCCTTTCCCTAGACTGCTTTAAAGACTATTGAGTCTTTTTTCAGTCCAGCCAACTCTACCGATTTTTTCAACAAGCTAAACCGCGATTTTAAGATTGTTAGTGTGATAAAAATACGGATGAATTTACGATTATGTACGCGAACAAATGCTTTCATTGTACCCCTACCACCGTCTCGGCTTATGTATTATAATTGTCATTGTTTCCATCACCCAAACCAACCAGAGTCGGCACAAATTTAACAGTGGTAGGGATGTTAGTTTCTACCCCGATCTGATTTATTAGTAGCATATTCCCTACTTGTGATTTGTATATGATTTACAATAAATTTATTTAATGCCATCATTTCATTACATGAAGGTAAGATGATCGGTCTTACGACTCAGCGTCAGTCTAAGGTATCACACATATTAATATGAAAATCGTATATAACTAACTAACTAACCATCACGATAAGATAGAACGCCACACCACTCTATCCTGGCACACTTCCCTTGAATCTTACACATTCATAAATCTTCTCATGCAATTGCATACAATTATATTAATAAATACGATAATTTTTTTGCAATTTTTTTTTCTACCAAAAAAATTGAAATCCAAAATCTACACGTAAAACATATTTATTCTGGTCTATAGAATCAGCCTATTTTTATCCTTATTGTCTATGCAAGTTTCTTCCGCCGATCAGGTATTTCTCTATTCTTTTGTCCCTTGCTGATTGAGATCGGCTCCCATCCATCTCCTTCCTTGCGATTGTGTTCGGCGGAGCTGAGGGTCCTCTGAGTGACCGACTGGTGGTGTCAGGGGGGAGGGGGGCTGGAATAACCCCCCCCCTCCCTCACCCCCCGCCACTTCACTACACGTAGAAGCACTTCACAAAACGGAACACAATACAATGGAATAATTGTTTGGCAAATTTCCACGGCGTCGTTTAATAGCGTTGTTATTGTAAAACAAAACAATCAAACAAAATTATATTTTCATCTTTTTTAAATACCGATTGTTTTTTAAATGATTCATTACATAATCTATTCACTATTCGAACCTTCGAACAAAAATTTCAGAGATGTGACATTTCATACTTGAACAATTACTTTGAACGGGTGGTGGCCCAGTGGGTAGCGTCGCGGTATCTGAGTCCAGAGATCGTCGGTTCGAATCCCCACTTCGACACAACTCGATTCCTATTTTCAAGCACAAGCCGCTTAGGCTTTATTGAAAATAGTATTTTCAAATTGAAATATGTGCAAATATCATAAGATTGCATAGATTTCTTTTTATAAAAAAAAAATATATAAAAATAGTACCGTGTCTGAGGTGTCTAGTTACCCACTACGTCACTTACTACGTCATCAATAGGCATCTACGTCATCTCTAGACATCTTCTTTTTTCACCACGTTCGCTCCTATGTGGAGCATGTGGACATCACTAGATCCCTGCAGGAGACCTTATCACCAGCAGGTCTCTCGCTTCTTTCCACGTCAGGCCGGCCTCCATTATCTAGACATCTGCGTCACACGTTTCGTGTATTGGCCTAAGTGCTGGAGTCCTTAGACGGTGGAATTTAATAATAAGGGGTGAAATTAAACCTAGGAAGCGTTTATTTTTAGAAAAGTTGTATGGGAACGGCCCTTCTAGTGAATTCTTGCTCGAATTTTTGATTTTCGAACAAAAAATTACATTTTGTGATTTTTATCCGCAGTTTGCTGTAATTCAAATTTTTTAAATTTTTCGTATTTTATTTTGAAAATGTTATAAAATAAAATTTGCTGGAAAAATACAGGAAACTGCGGCTATAATTATAAACACTAAGCTTTTTGTATCTCAAGTAAAGACTTTGCTGTACACTGTACATATACATTATACATATGAAAACTGGTAAATCATCTTCATATTTGATGTCGAATGTGTTATATGACTTTTTAATTTGAGCATGAACAAAAGATTTTTTTCCTTCTCATAAAAGCTTTTATTAGTACCTACCTCAGATTGAGTAAAATTGCACAAATTCTTAATAAAATGCGGTTTTTCATTTTGTTTTATTGATGGATGCAATTGGTTTGATTAAATAAATTGTATTTGATAACAATTTGCAAAAATTAGAAAAAATAATAAACTTGTACCTACTCAATTTTCTTGAAAACTATGGGTCAAATATATTTTTTTTTTTTACATAATCGACCCTAAATATGACTCAGATTCACTGGTTTCCCGCTTGTACATCGAGTTTTGTTACACCATGTATATCATAAGCACTCAAATGTTTCTTTTTACAAAAAAAATTAAGACTCTTAATTTACAAATGAATTTTTCTTGCATCGCTATAGACCGGCAGCGGCGGCACACAACTCGTCGTAATATTTGGAGGTGACACAGAGTTCATGTTTGGTGTAAACTCTTGCTGTTAATCCAAACGTCATGTATAGTATATGGCAGTCTGAACTTGTGCCTGTAGGCCTGTAGTGCTCCCACCCTCTACTTCACGATAATTCTATTAATAGATCTATCTGTAAGCAATAGGGTTTTTCCCGATAGCATAAATATTCTTAAAAACGTTATAAATATAAGTATATTTTTACAATTCCAACGATATAAAACACAATATTCAAAAATTTAGTTTTTAAATATGTATTTATGTTTTAAAAACACGAAAATTCGAATGATTTTTAACGCCCGTTATTGGCTAATGACGTCATACCCGTCCACCGTGAAAGGCGTGAAATTCATTCCGTAGTAAGCGCCTATATTGCTGTGACGTCACACCGCATGTGCGCTAAATGGAGGATTTTGCGAGCGATTTGAAAAAGCGCTATTTCAAACCGCGCTAGAAAATTCATATGACATCATAAAAAATTTTAAAAAATTCTTGATATTGTAATTTTTCAATCAATTTTTTTAAGTAAAAAAATAAAAAATCGGGAAAACCCCATTATAAGACCCGGAAAGCGTTAGAATCATGTAGAATCTTCTCGATGTTTTCGCTATAGATAATGCACTATGTCGAAAGTCCTGGAATAGCGCGGAATGGCTTAGAACATTCTCGATCACACACTTCTAGAAAGACGTCCTTTTTACAAAAGGGCCATCGGCTGTGGCCGGGAGTTCAATTGAATGACCAGTCGCGTGAAGCCATTCAATACAGGGTGTAACAAAACTCGATGTACAAGCGGGAAACCAGTGAATCTACATCATATTTGGAGTAGATTTTGAAGAATAAAGTTTTTTTATTTGACCCTTAGTTTTCGAGAAAATTGAATATGAAGTTGATTCTTTTTTCGATTTGTTTTTGCGAATTGTTATCAAATATCGTGTATTTAGCCAAATTTATAAAGAAACAACATAAAAAACGCCCTTTTATAAGAGTTTGAGCAATTTTACTTAAACTCCCATACTTACGAAAACTTTTGTGAGAAAAAAAAAGTTTTTTCATGCTCAGATAAAAAAGTCATATTACACAATCGTCTCCAAATACGATGTAGATTCACCAGTTGTCCTGGCACTCTTCTATTGCTTCCTCTACATTCACACATCTTCTAATGCACATACGCCGATTATTCCCACTTTTCACATGACCACTTAAAAATACTTGACGTACTTGATCATGCCATGTCTTTCTCGGCCTTCCGCGGCTTCTACATCCAGGCACACTTGCATTTGAACTTCTTTTAGCCGTTCCTTCACATGACCAAACCATCGTAAAAGCCCTTTCTTAATTTTGTCGATAATGCTTATCTCAGCCTTGCACTCTGCTCTAATTTCGATATTTGTACAACCATCATACATAGCCTTACCACACATATTATATCGCATTTCAACAGCATTCAGTCTTCTTTCATCTTTCTTTTTCCAACACCACGCTTCACTACCATACATAAGGGTTGGTACGAGAACTCCGTTGTGTACTGCCAATTTTGCTTCTTTCGATAAGTTCTTATTTGCCGCTATCGATTTTAAGGCACCATTAACTCTGTTTCCGGCACTGACCCTTCTCTCAATGTCCTTACCACACATATAATATCGCATTTCAACAGCATTCCGTCTACTTTCATCCTTCTTTCAAACCGCATCAAAATTAATATTTCATGATAACTGCCGGCGTCGGGAACCGAACCCGCTTCTCAACTAATGACCAACACCCAGTCTTGGCAAACATGGGGCGGAACAGCAGAGATCCTGGAAGCCGGCCAAAGGGAGTGTGGCGAATATATCACCCACACTTGCATTGTCCTTATGTCCTAATGTCTACTGCAGCCCGCATGATGGAAGCGTTTTACGGAGTATATTTATAATATATGGTATTCACGCGACAACTATTATACACGGAGTAACAAAATTCGTGGTACAACCCGAAAACTGGTGAATCTACATCATATTTGAAGTCGTAATATAAATTTTTAATCTGACCTTGAATTTTTTTCTTTCTTAATTAATACCTACCTCAGATTAAGTAAAATTGCACAAATTCTTTTAAAAATGCGCTAGGTACTATTAATTTTTCTAAATAAATGATAATTAACACTCAATTTTCTCGTAAACTATGGGAGAAATTTAAAAAAAAAAATTTTACAAAATCGACTCCAAATATGACGTGATCGCGTTTTTTTTAAAAATTAGCTACACCATGTTTTGATTGACACTAAAAATCATTCGGATCAGGCCACGAAAAAGAATTTTAGAGAAATGGCATTCCATATTTGAAAAATACTACCTTACCCAGAGACAGCTAGTGACCCACTACGTCACTCATACGTCATCACTAAACATCTACGTCATCATTAAAAATCAACGTCACGCGTTTCAAAGTGTGAGTGTATTGGCTTAAGTACTGGAGTCTATATAATATAATAACTGGTGTTATTAAATTTTTAGAAAATTTGTACGGAAACGCAAATTTGAATTTAATTCTTTTTCGAAGATACTTATCCATACCGTTTGACAGCTGTCATTATGTCAGTTTGTACCCTGTTAACGCCTAAGCTTCCATTTTCCATTGCATGCTTCCTCATCTAGCAGGTTGAAATACAAATTATAATATTGATGCAAGGCCGTCATGGTTAAGAGTTTTATTTTTAAAATTATTCAGTTACTTTCCCTCCATAAGATGGGAGATCTGACAAAGAAAACAATTAAGAAATACATGAAAACCAACAGTCGTTTTATCTTTATTTTGTTTTATGCGAAAATCTAAGAAGAGAACCTTTTAGGGTCCACTCTAGAGCCGCAGCCGGTAGAAGTGAACAGCGAACCTTTTCGGGGACGGCGATTGCTCGCAACGGATCTTCACTTTGCCTCCAATTTCCTCATCTCGAGCGCTATGCCGGGCTCTTTTGACTTAAAATTCGAGTGACTAGAAATTCGTTTACTCAGTGAAACACTTAGTGAAACATAAAAGAGTCTAATTTACGGTAGACATATTACATGAAGACAAGATGATCAGTCTTACGCTTCAGAGCCAATGAAAAGTATCCATGTGAAAAAAAAGATGTGAGAAGATAATAACTTGATGGCCTTTTTCGTGTATTTCCACTGCATAAATAGATAATGATGATATTGTAATTACTAGCTGTATCAAACTGTTTTTTTTATAGCTAAATACTGCATAAATAGATAATGATGATATTGTAATTACTAGCTGTATCAAACTGTTTTTTTATAGCTAAATAAAAAAGATACAATACAATACAATAAATAACATAAATCTCTATCTGTACCCGATGGTGCATAAGGCACTGCACTGGTTTATCGAGTACCCAGTGCCATATCCACACCTCTTACAATTGGGTTGTTCCCGATAGCATGAATATCCTTGAAAACGTTATAAATATTTAAAGTATATTTTTACAATTCCAACGATATAAAACACAATGATCAAAAATGTTGTTTTCATTTATAAATTTATGCTTTAAAAACACGAAATTACGAGTGACTTTTAACGCCCGTTATTGGCTAATGACGTCATACCCGTCCATTTTAAAAGGCGGGAAATTCATTACGAAGTCAGCGCCCATATTGATGTGACGTCACACCGCATGCGCACCAAATGGAGGATTTTGCGAGCGATTTGAAAAAGCGCTATTTCAAACCGCGCTAGAAAATTCATATGACATCGTAAAAATAAAATAAAAATTCCCTTGATATTGTTATTTTTCAATAAATTTTTTGAAATAAAAAATAGAAAATAGGAAAGAACCCAATTCATGTTTTTTATATCATACATTAATTACTTACTACGAACTCAGAAATATAAAAAATATATTTTTAAAAACATTTCCCTATAGTTATTATTAGAAAATTTTAATAAAGGCGAAGATCTGTGACCAGCCAAGAGCAAGGCTTTTCATTAATTTACACAAAAAAGGTGGTTTTGCGAGCGATTTGAAAAAGCGCTATTTCAAACCGCGCTAGAAAATTCATATGACATCGTAAATTTTTTTTAAAAAATCCCTTGATTTTGTAATTTTTCAATCATTTTTTTGAAATAAAAAAAAGAAAATCTGAAAAAACCCATTTTACCATTTTCGTTAATATTTTTCCGTGACGTCAAAATTCTAGAAACGAGACTTCTAAGCGGTGACAAAATGCCCCATTTCTCTCGCGTAGAGCCCCAGACCTCTGCCATAGTCCTCAATTTCCCCATTAAATACACAAACTGTTTACTCCATTTCCAACTCGACTGCCCTCGGAATGCCAAATCACCCTGATAAATAGTAATCAAGTTTGTGGCGTCTATAATAAAATATCGACCAGTCTGAATAATGAGGTTCTATTCTATGGCGCTGCCCCAGTTAATGAGAAATTTAATTTTGAAATTATTTTTGACAAGAGTCATGGTGTAACAAAACTCGATGTACAAGCGGGAAACTAGTGAATTTTTAGTTCAGATTAAAAAGTCATATTACACATTTGACCAAATATGATGTAGATTCACCAGTTTTCGGGTTGTACTACGAGTTTTATTACTCCATGTATATTGACGATTATGTGAAAGATGGAGATTTTTAACATTGCTTCTTATAACAGGTTTATTTAATTTTTTAATCCATATTATTTATCGTTACAGCTTTTCAAGCGAGAACCCGATTCCCCAGGGGGTAAGCTTCTCCAACGTAAACGACCTCAACGGCAAGATCCCTGACTACATCCTGGGTCAATCCCTGTCGCAGGAGGGCCCCGGCGAGGCCAGCAGCCCTCGGCCAAATCTTTCCATGAGAGAAGAAGATATAACAAGATCCATGGCTCGAGCTGGGCACAGCGCGCCATGGGATCCGACAGGGCACTCGGAAATCTTTCCAGAGAGAGAAGATATAACAAGATTCATGGCTCGAGCTGGCAACAACGCGCAATTGGATCCGACAGGGCACTCGGAAATCTTTCCAGAGAGAGAAGAGATACCGAGATTCAGGGCTCGAGCTGGCAACAGCGCGCAATTAAATCTGACAGGGCACTCGGAAATCTTTGCAGAGAGAGAAGAGATACCGAGATTCAGAGCTGGCAACATCGCGCCATTGGATCTGACAAGGCACTCAGAAATGTTTGCACCTTGGTTTAATTTAAATACTAATCTAGATAAATTGCAGATTACAGATGTAAGCAATTTGGATCGCTCCAGGAGTTCTAGCAATCTAGATTACGCGAGAAGCTACAACAGTTCTGGGTCAAGTCCTATGTTTCAAGAGGAGCTTTTCCTTTGACTCCAGCTCCATCAAGCGGCTTTTTTTCCATGTCTCCTTCCTCTCCTATGAGCAGTTTTAACTCTCCAAGGTCTCCTCACTTCTTCAACTTTTCTCCAAACCCCTTAAACCCTCATTGCAGCCAGCCCTCCACATCTGCAACGAACCGTTCCCAACAGAACGACCAAATGGCGGCGATGCTAATGATCGATCAGCTTACTCGTGAGGGTATTGCAAGTAACAGTAGGTCCTTTAGCTTCGATAACTTTCCGATGGAAGGTCCGGGTAGAATCTGATGCTTTTGGCGTTCAGAGCCTATTGCGAAACATTCAAGAGCATGAGACTGAAAATAAATGTAACGTGGATTTTATGAAAAAGCCTTTTCATCAATAAGATCGACCGGATCGTTTTGATCTCATGGGTATTAGAAATGCGGTCTATCCAATTTTATTTTAAGTAGTACAATTAATTTTTGATCTCAATTTATTCTATTAAATAAGTATTACATTAGGACCCGTTGAATTTATATAGTAATCTCTTAAACATTTATTTAAAACGTTTTTCTTTCCTATAATAATATAATAATTATACAAAGCCCTGAAGAAGGAATAAATTGTCGTTCATTTAAAGTGGTTTTATTGTTTTTGCATGTAAATATTTTATAATGTTTTTATTCTTTTGATTTAAAAAAGAAACTAGAATGTTAGAAATTAGAATTCGCTAAATAAATGGCCGAAATAATTTTTAGAAATAATCCATAGATATTTTGTAATATTTTCAAAGGCTTCTTTTAATTTTTTATTTGTGTAAAATTATAGTATTTTACAATCTTTATGAGTTCTTTATGGGTTGCACAGCTTAAACCCGCGCTGTGCAAGCGCAAGGCGTCGGACCCTCCAATGCATTTTACATTTATGTATAAATTTTTTAGTAATATTTTCCCTACTCTGTGCTCGTATCTTTTACAATCTCTTTACAATTATTATTATTGTTGAATAATATTTTAATTCAAATATTCCACATTTTTACTTCAGTATTGAAAATAATACAATATTTTAAATCCATCATAAAAGTGACATCTTTTGACTTTATAAAAATATAATTTTACATTTCTTATTTTCAATAAAACCTTTTTGTATAAATTTCGTAACCATTTTTATAAATCATTCATTATGTATTTTTAATATTCAATGCATTAACTTTGTTGTCCAACATTTTAATATTATGTTAATAAAAAATTGTATAAAACCACTTACCGACGTTTCTGTCTATTGGTTTCGAGACGTCTCTTCGTCAGGACAACACAACTACACAAACATGCAAATACCACTACACACCTTCACCATAGTAGATTTACAAAAATATAAAATGGGCATGCAGATTAGACACATGCTTCACTACGCCACCACCAAGGGTAAATGATTTACGAAGCTATCAACAGGATTAACAGTTGGAAAAGGAGGAGGGGGGGGGAGGGTAGGGTGACCATTACAATGAAATATTGAATAATGGACTATATTGAAAAGTTACTTGATTATTAATTAAAGGGACATTATTTTTAAAGCCTTCTTTATGTGAAAAATCTCCATGTTATTTACTTTCTCTCCTTAATGACTGAAAGTAATAATCTATCATAATAAATAAGTCCCATTTCATATGTATAATACCTTGCCGCATGGACACGGATGGACATGGAATTAGCTCATGAAGAATTTAACATGTTCTAGAATTTTCAAATTCTACTTTCTAGAATTCTATTTTTTTATGGATTCTATATGCTCCACATAGGGAGCGGATATGGTATGATGATGATGATGATGATGATTAAAACAAAAAACTTCGCCTTTACGTGACACGATAATTTATACAGCATCAATGTAAATAATGTGTGTTTTTTGAAAGCAAAGAATTAAAATTCAAATAAATAGATTTATTAGAACATAACGTGATGAAGGCCGAGAAAGACACGGCATGATCAAAGTGGTCATGTAGAAAGCCAGTGCAATCGGCGCGCGTGCAAGAGAAGATGCATGAATGTGGAGGAAGCAAGGGAAGCGTGCCAGGACAGAGTGGTGTGGCGTTTTATCCTCTCTGCCTTTCTGAAAATGGCGGAATGGTTAGTTCAATTTTTTTTCCTAGACTGATTTCACGTTAATTTATTAGCCCAATATTGTAAAATTATTGAAAATGACAAAACATCGTTTAGATGGGAAATATGTAAGTGCAAAAAACGTGAAACCATGAATTTTACTTGTAAACTTTAAAAGATTAAAACAAACTTGAACAAAAATGCATCGTTATGAAATTCACAGTTTAGTTTTTTGAAACCACAAAGTGAGTGAGTTCAAAAATGCATTGTTCTATTATGTGTTACCACTATATTATATACCGTGTAACAAAACTCGATGTACAAGCGAGAAACCAATGAATCTACATCATATTTGGAGTCGGTTTTTTTTTTATTTGGCCCATAGTTTTCGAGAAAATTTAGTAGAATTTTTTTTTTGGTAATTTTTATCAAATATCATATATTTAGTCAAATTAATAATATCCATACAGAAAACAATATCTAAAACGAATTTTATTAAGTATTTGTACAATTTTACTTAATCTGCGGAACTTATGAAAGCATTCTAGAATTTTTTATTTTTAAGCTCAGATTTAAGTAATAATATTACACATTCGACTCCAAATATATTGTAGATTCACCAGTTTTCGGGTTGTACCACGAGTTTTGTTACTCCATGCATATAATAATTGTAGGTGGTTCAATACTCCTACACGTTAGCCTCACTACTGTACTTTTCATTACCTACACCCAATGGTGCATAGGGCATTGCACATACTCCAAGTGCAGTGAATCTCGATAATATGAAGGTAAGGTGATTGGCCGCCTCTCCCTCGTGGAGTAACGATAGCGCGTTGGGCTTCCATGCATGAGGTCGCGGGTTCTATTCCCGAGGAGGGTCAATATTAAATACTTATTAGAATGTGATTTTCACATTAAAATATTTTAGATTTGGACTGGCGCTAAAGCGTGAGACTGAGATATATTATAATATCGGAATCCTTAATAATATCTTGAAATAAAGACATAATACCTAATAGGCGATGCTTGGGAACGACGAGGCCTGTAATTAGCGCTAATTCAGCTGTTAATAACAGACCTCCACATTCATCATCCTTCGGATACTGTATTCTGTGATGGAGCTTGGTCACTGTTCTGCAATTGGCACAAATCAAATGGCACTTGGGCCCATAAATTCATTTCCAAATCGGTAAAAAAAACAGAGTAAGTGTGGGGTGAATTGAATACAGTCGCCGATAGAATTCATAGAAGTCTCTCGCAAACGGGTGAATGTTTTAGGCATAATTTTTTTATAAAGAAAACATTGCTTTTCCATAGAAAATTATATTTATTTAATGACATTTTAAATGATTACGCAGTAGGTAGCTATTCATTACCGTCAGAGATGGTATCCAGTTGCTCGATCACAGATCAGTACCGATTCGGTAATAAGCGACGTGATAACGATTTCTTACCCATGGATGTTTAACGTTTTCGCGATCACAATGGAAACACGCGTTAAAAGTTATCGATTGGGATTATTAAACGAGCGCATACTAGTCGCGAGCCATTTCCCGAGATATAATCTTATTCGCACAAATCTTCATTCAATCTTTATTATAATTAAGTCGGATTTCGGCAAGCCAAATATTGAGAAAAGCAGTCGAAATAATAAAAAATTAGCCAAGCGCGATGATTTGACGTTTGACGTAAGGCCGCGTTATAGCTTGCATCGGCCCCGCTCGGCTCAGATCGGCTATGTTCGGCTATCGATTCCACGGTATCGAACGAATGTCACTGTGATCGCTCAAATCGTTAGTAATAGCACGTGAATAGCACGCTTTTAACTACGTCGATAGTTATCTGTGCTTGAGCTACAGACACTGTTCCCTAAAATGCACTAGATTGAATAGAGACTTGAAAACATCAATATTGCTAGTATACTTGTTAGCTAGTGCGTGCATTCTTCGTATTGGTGAGTTAGCACTGTAATTGGTCGATGATTGGCTACAGTAAAATAGTGCATTACTACGGGTAACTCGACCAGGCACTCGTATACTAATTAAATTTGTTAGTTGACAACAATCAAACATAGATTTTAATACTTTGAACAGAAAAGAGCAAATCATTTAATATTCTTCTATTTTCTAATGTTTGTATATTCAAAAAGTTATAATTTTTGTTTACAATGAAAATATTTAATTAAAAATTAATAAAAGCGCAAAAATGTATGTTGGACTCTTTCAATGTTCTTAACGTGAACCCTGTAATAAGGAGACCAAATGACCGAGTTATATTCAAGCTGACTTCTTACTAAAGCAATGTACAAAATTTTCACAGTTTTCATAGATTCGAATTTTTTTATTGTCCTCATTAAAAATCCCAATGTTCTCATATATTTATAATTTACATATTTATGTAGGTATAACGGAAGATTTAGCTTGGTAAACATTAAGATAAAACTACGCTTTAGAATTGTTGATATTTGCTAATTTTAATGCTGTAAATGTACCTAACTGAGAGCAAAAAGCCGCATCTGCAAATTATTATCCATCGTTTTCCAGAAGTTGCATTGTAGGATTTTTAGCCACATTTTTCTGTATATCTCCTATGATATCGGCTAAAAATCCCTACAATGCAACTTCTGGAAAACGATGCATTTACAGATGACACTTCTCTTACTGAGGTACATTTACAGCATTAAGCTTTGCAAAAATCAACGTTTCTAGAGCATATAGTTTTATCATAATGTTTACCAAAAATCTTCCGTTATACATAAATGTATATTATTGACACATGATAATATGTCACACTGAAGGTTTAAAGAACGATGAATTTACAGATGACACTTCTCTTACTTAGGTACATTTACAGCATTAAACTTTGCAAAAATCAACGTTTCTAAAGCATAGTTTTATCATAATGTTTACCAAAAATCTTCCGTTATACATAAAAATATATTATTGACACATGATAATATATCACACTGAAGGTTTAAAGAAGGCGCTTTATCATTATATTTCCAAACACCATTATTCATTGTTGGAATTAAAGTTTTTTGGAAGTTTATCACCGCTGGAATTTGATTTATAAGAAAAAAAGTATTTTTGCAAAGCAAACGCTCTATAAAATTAATTGTCTTTGGCTAAATTCACTTTTTTAAGAAATAAAATGCCGTGAACAAAATTCAATTTATTAGATGAAGAAAGTTTGAATTAGATTAAGGTACTCACTTTTTTTCTTGGGTCTTAGGTATACATTATACAAAGAGAGGTACATGATTAATTTAATTATCTTTTTTACAGATGTTTCATAGTAAACTTTTTTGTACGGGTCCTATAATAGTGTTATTACAAGTTTTTTATAGGATATTTAGAATTTTTCGTTTTATAGATCGTTATTCTTTTTGAATAATTTATAATAATGTAATTCATATATATATATGAGATGTTGAAAAAATCTAATTACTCTAGATTACAGTAAATAGTATAAAATAAAAACTACTAGATAATAATTTATATCTCTTTGATTCATGATTGATATTTATTAATTTCGATAAATTAAAATTACGATTAATTACAATATTTGTAACAACGTATTAAAGTATTTGGGTTCTACTTTCGAACGAGTGCCGGTAGCGGAAAATTCATTTGTCTCTGGTTTAAAGAGTTTACCTAGAAAACTTGCTATACGCTTAACTTGATACTAAATATAATACAAAAAAATATATATATATACCTAGGAAGACTAATTGCCCTTTAAAATATTTCACATCGTGCTTACTCGAATGACCAAAACATAATGTTTATGAAAATGTGACATACACACAATGCTTAAGTAAATATAAAACACATATAAAAGCAAAAGTGATCACAAATATCTTAAGGACAACCTTCTCTTGAACCCACCTACAGAGCTTCCGAAGATGTCCCATCTGTACCTTCAGTGCTGTCCCTGTGTATTACGTTGTATTCTCTGCACATACGAGAGAGAGGATTGTAACAATATCCTGTGTATTGGAGAAAAAGCGCTCAACTCTCTGAAAATTGAATTACGCAGTCGTAAATTGGCACGCAGACCGATTTCGCTTATTAGCGTTGTGTCAAGGTGACTATTTATAATTTATGCAAGCAAGTGAGATCGATTACTTTTCTCCTTTTTTAAACTGTCCAGTTTTAAAGAAATGTAATTGATCTTTATAGTTGTGTAATCTGCGAGATTTCTAAACAACAATCGCTAAACAATTTGTGTATTTTGGTAAAGTAAGATGTTTCAAAGTTACTTAGACTACTGATTGTGATTTTTGTTTTATTATACATGCAGAATGTATCTATAATTTCATTGAGAGTAGTGAATATTTGTACATTTTAATGTTTTAGTATCGCCGCGGCTTATGTCCTCAAGTGATCTGCTCTAGTCATCTTCTATTATGTGACGTTTTCTATGAGAAATGCCAATAAACAATACTCATCCAGGATCGGCACTCGTTCGAAAGTAAAGCCCGCATTTGATTTTTTTAGATAGGTTCATTTAGAAATCTTACTATCACAAAGTTTCCGTACTTGAACATTGTAAACTACACAATTTACAGTTGAACAAGTTTATACTGATAAGGTTCTCAGCGTAACTAATAACTTTACTATACCTACAAGTAAATTATCTTAGACCCGGCACCTTTTTGTGTGAATTAGGGCTTTTTTGCTCTTCAGAGAACCGATGTAGACCCTTGAAACTTGCTAAATACAGCCTTAATTGAAATGTCTAAACCCTTACAGCCACACAAGATAATTAGTGCGAAGGAAAAAATGTAGATACACTTCAAAAACGTGTACAAAAAATGCTTTTAGGAAAATTTTAGACATATCATTAAGCTATTTTGAAATGGTTCTCATTATAACCATCGTTCCATATCTGCTCCTAAGTGATCATATGGATTTTAGCTAAATGATGGGTCTCCAGCTAACTTGTTTTAATACGTCTTCCCAGGTCCGTAGTTTTTTTAAAGCCAATTAACAGGCTAAAAAGCCCTAACAAATTGGCATTGAATGCGTAAATTAAGAACTTGAGTGAGTTGAGAGTAACTTATTAATGAAAACAAAATAAATAAATTATAAGCGTCGTTAAGAGCATACTCAACCACGTGACACGCGGCCGTTTTCCCATACAAACGTATTCCTCAATTTTCTCCCTGGAATTTAACATTACAGCAATGATTTTTTCACACATTTTAGATATCGACCAGATGCGTGCTTGTTCGTCTTATTTGTTTAACAATTTATTTGTCACCTTTAACAAACAAAATATCAAAATATAAGAAGATGCAAACACGCATCTGGTCGATATCTAAACATGTGAAAAAATCATTGCTCTAATGTTAAATTCCGGGGAGAAAATTGAGGAATACGTTTGTATGGGGAGCGGCCGCGAGTCACGAGGTAGGGTATGCTCTTTTATCGGAACGAATTCAAATGGCTTTAAAAAACTTTATGCATATTTAAATCTTAAATATAATATAAATAAAAAATCGGTGTGCGTCGGACCACACGGTGGAGTTATACTTCTTTGGCCATTCTCATACACCCACTCACGCACACAAACAGACAGGATATATAAATGAAATATAAGACATTTTTCAATATTATTCAATATATTTATATTCAATATATTATACGTGACTTCATTATTATATTATACACCTATATTATCATTATCAGTTATTTCTTCTATAATCATTCTTTCATCTTTAAGTCATGGAGAAAAAACCGAAGCCATTGCAATAGCGTATTTTCTAAAAAGATAATTCGCTAAAATGACGCGTAAGAAGTAAATAAACAAAAGAAATGACAACTGTCAAAGTCAGACCAATACAAGCATCAGTGACTGTGGCGCCATTTTCTCTTAAGCGCCATTTTCTCTTAAAAATCAGCGTGACGCGGTTTCTCGACCAACATCCCACCCCAAAGTGTCTAACGGGCGCAAAGAAGTATAACTTCAAAATGCACCCCTGTAATTATTTTCCTGACCAACATTGACAGTCTAAAAAGCCAATTAAAACTTGTTCGTCGCTTTACAAGAGTCGGATAAAAAGTTCATAGTTCAAGGGGGTCTATTCTGGAATCGTTTAGTCAGTAATAAAGAATAAAGCAACTGAAATTATAAAATTGTCAAACAAATTACTTATTAATTTCAGTTATTCAACCCATGAACTTAGATAATCCAACAAAAAATACATTTTACAATCACACATAATACACATAATCTTTATTACTCTTTTATACTTTTGTACTGCATTATTTTTAATATGGGTCAGCTGAAATTTTTATTAAAATCCTGTTTTTTACATTGATGTTTTGTGTCATTGTTATACATAGTGTAAAAAATCTCATAGTACAACCAGAAAATTGGTGAATCTACATCATATTTGGAGTCGAATGTGTAATGTGACTTTTTAATCTGAGTATTTTTTTTTCTCTCTTCTTATTAAAGCTTTTATAAGTAGATACAGCAGATTAAGTAAAACTGCACAAATTTTTATTATAATGCGGTTTTTTACTTTGTTTTCTTTAATGAATAGTATTAATTCGACTTTAAAAATTATATTTATCAATTTTCTCGGAAAATATGTGTCAAAAAAAAAATCTACACTATCGACTCAAAATATGATATAGATCTACTGGTTTTACGCTTGTTCATTGAGTTTTGTTACATGGTGTATATTTCATGATGCAGTTGAACTGAAGCGTAAGATTGATCGTCTTTCCTTCATTATAAATTAAAATGATCAAGACATATTGCACTTGGTATACCAATGCAGTGCCCTTTGCACGATTAGGTGCGTATTAGGGAAGAAAGAAAGTAATAGGTTTGTCTAGGATGCGAAAAAAGTTTAAAACAAACAAAAAATATTTTTATAAAGATGAATATAAAATTTAATTAAAGTGTGCCTCGACATTTTTATGCAAACTGCACGAACGTCGATTCTTCTTAAGCATAAGTGCCCAGGGGTGTATTCAAGTCGTAGAAATAAACTTTTAAAAATATGTCGTACAACCGATTTTTATGAGCAAGAAGCTGACCGGCATCGGCAGTCAGAAAGGCCCGGGTTCAAATCATGGAGCGAATTTTTCAAGTGATTTTTCTTTCTCTTGATTCGTTAAATTAAAACCTATGTTACAATTGACATATCAACAAAGACGAGAAGTTTGTAAGGGAATATGGGTATTTAGGCGAATCATGTTGGATGGTTTCGAATGAGAATTTATTTGAAATTGTGAAATACAGTTATATATATTAAATAATGATTATCTGTCTAACATTAAATTTTAAACGACGATGAAAGGTAATTAAATGGTAGTCAAGACCCCATCTAACAGTTTTTGGTCGGATAAATTGTAAATTCATCACTTTTTGACAAAACGAACTATTACTACCAATCCCAGTGGTGCTTAGGGCACTGCAGCGATACACCAAGTGCAGTGAATCTTGATCATTTGTGATTGAAATAACAAAAGTATTTAAATAAAAAAAATAATAGCAGCAAATAATAAAAGTCTTACAATTTGACATATCAACAGAGACGAGAAGTTTGGAAGAGAAAATGGATATCTAGGCATTTACAGGGCTTATGACCTGTCATTGGCTGGGTTAAGTAGCCACTTGATGCATTACAACATTCCCCAATTATTTAACCCAGTAGTTTTTTTATTTTATTTGTTTTTATTTTTAAAAGAAATCTTTGAAATCTTATGATATTTGCACATATTTCAATTTGTAAATACTATTTTCAATAAAATCTAAGCGGCTTGTGCTTGAAAATAGGAATCGAGTCGTGTCGAAGTGGAGATTCGAACCGACGATCTCTGGACCGCGACGCTACCACTGGGCCACCACCCGTTCATTGATATCCATATCTGCCAATTATCAGAACTTGTATATATACAGTGAAATGGCGCGACGCTTCATATGTGACTCTCTGTCATCCATTAAGAAATCATCAGTCATCTCGTCTCTGTTGAGATGTCAAATTGTAAATTAATGTTAGCCCGTATAGGGTTCTTCCCGATAACATGAATATCCTTGAAAACGCCATAAATATTTAAAGTATATTTTTACAATTCCAACGATATATAAAACACAATGATCAAAAATTTTGTTTTCATTTATAAATTTATGTTTTAAAAACACGAAATTACGAGTGACTTTTAACGCCCGTTATTGGCTAATGACGTCATACCCGTCTACCGTGGAAGGCGTGAAATTCATTCCGTAGTGAGCGCCTATATTGCTGTGACGTCACACCGCATGCGCGCTAAATGGAGGATTTTGCGAGCGATTTGAAAATGCGCTATTTCAAACCGCGCTAAAAAATTCATATGACATCGTAAAAATTAAAAAAAATATTCCCTGGATATTGTAATTTTTCAATAATTTTTTTGAAATAAAAAATAAAAAATCGGAAAGAACCCAATTGTTTGGACACACTCAAAATGTTGTTTAATATAAGCCTTATTCGGAGTTATACCTATTAAAGTGGCGATATACTGTAATATAGGTATAATGTATGTAGCTATAGACATGCAAAATGTTTTACGTATGTGTATAGTATACTACTGCTGAGCTCAACTTTAAATATAACAAGGCCGGGGAATACTTCACATCTCTAAGGGACTGCATGACGTCTGCATCTTATAAGCTACAGGGCTGAACTAGAAAGTGTTAGGGTTACTAGTACTTGTTGGAAGCTCATGTATAAAAATAATATCACACTATTTTGTAATGACTTCTAAATACATGGAGTAACAAAACTCGTAATACAACCCAAAAACCGGTAAATCTACATCGGTACAACCGGTGAATGTGAAATATGACTTTTTAATCTGTACTTCAATTATTTTTTTTTAAATTTCTTCCCAAAAATCTTTCATTAGTACCTTCCTCAGGTTAAACCAAATTGCACAAATTCTTATTCAAGTGCGGTTTTTGATTTTGTTTGTTTATGGATTCTTTTAATTTGAGTAAATAAATGATTATTGA
Source organism: Micrasema minimum (assembly GCA_022494985.1). NCBI lineage: Eukaryota > Metazoa > Arthropoda > Insecta > Trichoptera > Brachycentridae > Micrasema > Micrasema minimum. The sequence goes on from JAGVSP010001669.1 coordinate 24,096, forward strand.
TAACGGTTTGTTTGAAGAATTATCGAAAAAAAATCAACTTTGTACTCAATTTTTTCGAAAACTATGGGTCAAATAAAAAAAAAAAATTCTGCAAAATCGACTCCAAATATGACCTAGATTCACTGGTTTCCCGGTTGTTCATCGAGTTTTGTGACAACATGTGTAATAAAATAATTTACTATATCAATATAAAAATGCCTTCATTAGAAATAGTATTTTTGTAAGAATTTCCAGTAAAATTGATTTAAGACACGAGAAAACTTGGAAGTAATGCATCATTTAGTTGAGTCGTAGTCTCCAGATTGGAATCTTTAGGTTCGAATTCCTCTTCAGCACAATTTGTTTCCAGCAGAAAACAGCAATTTATTTGATCATCATCATCATCATTCTATATCCGCTTCCTATATGGAGCACATGCACTCCAAAAACTGCCTCCAAGCCAAGCGATCGATTCCAGTTCCCGCGCATCCACTCAAGTCAAATCCACGTCCTAAAGTTGGCACGAAATGTGTCGACAGAAAGATCCTTTAATAAAAATAATTGCGTTTCAAAATTTGCCAGGTTCAATAGTAACTTTGTAATATTATGTTTATTTATTTCCTGAGTGAGATACTAAGCACTGGCTTACCTGATCGCTCTATATGTCTCTGGGAAGCGTATTGGATAATATAGTGTTCTGTAGCCGTTTCTAGCGCCAGGTAACCGCTAAGTATTCCGCCCGCCACACTCCGCCCCTGGAACTCAGGCCCAAATTAATATTCGCGAGTTGAGAACTATTGTAGGCCCCGGAGTAAGCTGAATTTCATTATAATCAAGCTCGCGAGTAGTTAGCGACGAATTTACCTACACTTATGGGAATCACAGGCCTGAACTGAGAATTAAAACAATATTAGCGCCCATAATAAAAATAAGGCCTTGCTTTTCCTTATCCGCACCTAACGGTACAAAAATAACCTATTGCTAGACTCCAACATCTTAAGCCCACTTTATATGGCGCAGTTTACTACACAGTTTTCTGTGCAGTCCGAAAACGGTCCCGTATAAAGCTAAAACTGCATGAAAAACTGTGTGCTAGTGTCAGATTTAAGCTGACATGACAGTCAATGTTTTTTATGTAAACGTTTAAGTAGACATTGGTTTGTTGTATGCATTTTTAAATACGTAAAAACCAATAACATATTTACATTATTAGCTAAATATACAATTTCCTGAGAGCAAACATACGATAATAACTTACAATCGCGTTTCAAAAAATACACATATTTAGCGTGTCTTTTGACAGAAGTTTGACAGACTGCACAGTTTTCTGAACAAGAAACTGTGTAGTTTTCTGAACAAGAAACTGTCCCCATATAAAGCGGGCATTAGTAACGAATGTGGCGTTATTTCGCTACTCATTGGGTATATTCAAGTCAAATATATTGAAGGTGATGGAGTCTAGTTAATCAAGTTAATAACTCTCTCTCTCTCTCTGTTTCCCTTATCCGCACCCAATGGTGCATAGGGCACTGCATCGGAACACCAAGTGCAGTGTATCTTGATTATTTTAATACATGAAGGGAAGATGATCAGTCTTACGCTTCAGAACCAGTCCAAGATATCACAATGAAATATTAATATGAAAATCACATTAAAATAAATATTTCATGTTGTTAATAACTAGTTTATTATTTCTCTTCGACATTTTATGGTAGGTATTATGTTTAATTTGAATTTCTTGTTACTGTGTTACTTTGTTTAAATGTAAAAGCTATATTATGGGCGTTGAAGCTAAATACAATCTACATGGATATTCTAAGTTATTGGATCTTGATGTTTTTACTAATTACATATTGGTTACTAACTACTACTTTCCCTTATCCGTACCAAATGGTGCATAGGGCACTGCATTGGTACACCAAGTGCAAACTAACTAACTAACCATTATGCCATTTCAAAGAAGATAGAACGCCAAGCCTCACTGTCCTGGCACACTTCCTAAAACACAAAACTCGAATTTAATAATTGTATTTCCCCTATTAATTGATTTATAAATGAATTGTAATTCGGTGTACCGATAGATCTGTGTTTTTTTTGTGAAATGAGCCCTTCTGACGAATACAAATACGTAACTCAATAAGAATTATTGTATAAAACGAAACGTTTCCCTTACAATTGAATCGTTTTAAGTGCAGGAAACTACATTTTAATTTGTTTATTTTTTCACACATATCGTCGTCATACAAGAGAAAGTGACCAGCTTACAAAGTGTACATTTTTCAGGAGAGTCATTTAACCATATTTATTTGTTATATTTTTATTTTTCAAATGGATCCTTTTAACAAGTCTAGATATTATATTTCGAACTTTAAAATCACTTGGGCATTTTTTCCAGGCAACCATTGTGTTAGTAAGTTGTCAAATAGTAATTTACCACGTTTTCGCGAAATATGCACTTGGTCACTTTTTCTTGTATGACGACGATATGTAAAACGTGGTATTTATGATTAAGTCTCACATTTCAATAAAATTTGTAGCGACACATTTCGTACTAAGTCCGGCCCTGTGAGGTCTAGGTGACAGCTCAGTGAAGCGCAGAAGTAATTGAATCTAATTTTGATGTCTCCTATTTTATGAGTGCGACTCGCTAGCGAAAATGCTATAATATTTAGCTATATATTTAATATACATGTAGTTGGCTTTTATGTCATATTATTAACGCCAGGACCTTGAATTTTATATGCAATCGGTGACGTCATCAATCCTATTCGTACAAAATCTTTACATACATAACTCAAACTTGAAAATGATTGTATCTCGCTTATTAATTATCCGATTAACAAACGGATTGCACAAATGGTTTTGTGAATCTTCGCTTTCATAGAAGATTTTTCTAAAAAACCCTATTAACAAGTTTCGTTTACGACATGAAGCAAGATGAGTGTTGAGATGAAGTAAAATCACAATAGGGTTCTTCCAGATAACACGAATATTCTTAAAAACGTTATAAATATTTGAAGTATATTTTTACAATTCCAACGATATAAACGTGTTTTAACACAATGATCAAAAATGTTGTTTTCATTTATAAATTTATGTTTTAAAAACACGAAAATACGAATGATTTTTAACGCCCGTTATTGGTTAATGACGTCATACCCGTCCACCATGAAAGGCGTGAAATTCATTACGAAGTGAGCGCCAGATTGCTGTGACGTCACACCGCATGCACGCCAAATGAAGATTTTGCGAGCGATTTTGAAAAAGCGCTATTTCAAACCGCGCTAAAAAAATTCATATGACATCGTAAAAATTTTAAAAAAATTCCCTTGATATTGTAATTTTTCAATCAATTTTTTTTAATAAACAATAAAAAATCGGGAAGAAACAATTTAGGGGGTTCTTTTCCAAAACTAAATATATACCTAAACAAAATTTTAAAAATTGAGTTTTTTTCTTCCATCATATAGATTTAGAGACGCGGAATATATTGGCATTTTTATTTTTGTCTAAACGCTCTTATTTTAGTTGATTTTGCAGTTTGAAAAACAGCCTTTTTTCAAAACGAACGAGAAAACATTCCAAAAACGGCTGTTGCCATTTTTTCATTTTGAAATTTCAACCTACTTTAATTTATTTTGACCTGCCAATTTTTTCAGTAAATAAAAGCACTTATCACCCATTTTTAAATGTACCTACTCATATATTTACTCTATCATTTTTTACTTCTAACAATCTTTATTCAAAAATCGTGTTTCCTGAAAAATTTCGATTTTAGATGTAGTCTGGATTGGGAAAGAACCCTAAAATTACTTGAAAATGGATTTCTTTTCTAATTCCTATTAAATATTTCCCTCTCTTCCTTTTCTCGTTTCATCCCTTAAGAGATAGGTACCTATTATATAAGGCAAGTTCTCCTGAAGCGATAAGTCACTCTCAAAACTCTTCATCAAAGATTGTTACTTTCAGAAGTGACGAAGTTCTGAAGTCTCCACAAAACCTTGGGAGCTGGCTTTAGTACTTACAGATACCACACTGTATGACGCCCTACACCAGAGTAGGTGGATAATGTATGCAGTGTTGCTAAATCTAGATGCCTATATAGACCGGTCAATATAAATATGTTTGTATAGAGTAGAAAATTACTGAAAAAATTCTGGACAATCTTCGATAATTAAAAAACTTTTGGTTGTCAGTAAAGTCGGTTTACGGACGATAATTTTACGTGATAACGTCATAAAAACATTGATGAAAAATAGCATACTTTTATAAATTGAATTGAATTATCGCATTTAGCAAATGCGATCTCTCAGGCGAATGTGTGGTAAAACTATGTATGATAGGTGCACTAATGTTGAAATTAGAGCAGAATGCAAGGCTGAGATAAGCATTATCGACAAAATTAAGAAAGGTCTTTTACGATGGTTCGGTCATGTAGAGCGAATGGATGATGAAAGAACGGCTAAAAAAATATATGATGCGACTGTGCCTGGATGTAGAAGTCGAGGAAGGCCGAGAAAGACATGGCATGATCAAGTAAAACAAGTGCTTGAAAGTGGGCATGTAAGAAGTCGGAATCATCGACGTGCGTGCATGAGAAGATGTATGAATGTGGAGGAAGCAAGAGAAGTATGCCAAGACAGAACGGTGTGGCGTTCTATCCTCTCTGCCTACCCCTTCGGGGAAATGGCGTGATGGTTAGTTAGTTAGTTAGTTAGGTAATTGAATTATTATTACTGAATTATCATTATTTTGTATAATACAAAGCAGGAGTTAATTGAAAATTAATGTTTTTTCCGTAAATTATCATTTTTTTGCACTCGTTAATTCAAATATTTGTTCACTTAAATTATACAAATTAATTACAAGTAACAATGTGCTATTAACAATTTATTTACAACTTATATACATATGATGATATGATGTTTAAGATCGTCCAACCTGTGTTTTTTTGTGAAGGATAGGACGATAATAGGAAAAGTACGAAATCAAGGGGAGTGTTTCAAGTGTAATGTGCCTTGAAAAAGTCAAATCGATGGTTGTTCCTCTTAGCGTTGTTGACTTATTAACATCTAAAACGCATTCGAGATTGTACGTATCTTTCATATATTTGAGGAATGTGTCATCATTTTTCGCGAAGTCGCCGCAAAGAAGAATTGGTCCATCGGCATCAATATACTTCATACTATCACTTTCGCTTTGTAGCTTGTGTGCTGCTGCATCTCCCTTCTACTCGGACGCATCGGCCGATGGAGGAAGAGAGATAGATGCGTCACAAACCGAACGCTTAGGCCGATCGTGCCTCTCTATCGCTTTGTTTCGCGCTCTCGCTTGCACACTCGGCTCAGGCGGAACGTGGCAATGAGTCATGCTTTTTCGCGTGTGCAGCCGGCGTTCATCGATTTATTAGACGTTATCCCGTCAAAAACTTATTATAATTAAAAGCAAAAAACTAAACTATGAAGAACTAGCGGTTTTGTACAAAATTGCTTTTTTTAAAACGGTTTAACTATGTTGTGTGATACCTTGGGCTGGTACTGAAGCGTAAGACTGATCACCCTACTTTCGTGTTTATAAAATGATCAAGATACACTGCACTTGGTGTACCAATGCAGTGCCCTATGCATGATAACTACGTGTCAAAAACTGTTTTAAATATAAAAATTCGCTCATTTTCAAGACAAATTGTTTCCCTGAGAATATTGACTTATGGGTGTTACGAGTATAAACATCCGTTCGTAACGTTTTATATTTTTATCTAGTTATATTCGGAACAAAACGTTTAGTAAATCAAGCTTTACTAACGGTTGTTTACAAAACTGGCCCTTATAAAATATATTTTTAATTGACACAATATTCTCTTAAAGGTATTAAGACTTAGTAAGGAGTTGTAAGATCTTAAGGCAAGGAACAGATACTTCTCTGTAAAGTTTAGTTCCCTCACAAATATTAATCCTATTATGGAATAATAGGTATTGTCGATACAAACCTTCTGTCATCAATTTGAAGAGAAAACGTGTATTATAAATACATTTTTTATCTTAAATTTTATTATTTGTAAATTTCAAAATTATTAAGAGTAGTATACTTTTTTTCAACTGCGCCCAATGGTGCATAGGGCACTGCAGTGATGCGCCAAGTGCAGTAAATATTGTTAATTTGATACATAAAGGCTAGATGATCAGGTTTACGTTTGAGCGGCAGTCCAAGGCATCACATATGAAATATTTTATGATATTTTCATTTATTTATTCATTCGTTCCCTTATCCGCCTCTAATGGTACACCTATGATATTAAAATAACAAAATTATACCTAATTATATGATTTCATAAGACTGTGTTAGAAAAACAATTGCCTAAAAATATTTTTCAGGGACGCCGGAAATACAGATTAAGTTAGTACTACATACCTATTATTATATATCTCAACGGGGATTAATAGAATTACAATTAATTACACATATTATATTGTCACTTCCTCTATCTCTATCTCATCTTAATCTTCTTATTACAGAGGATAGTCTTAGGAGATTATTTTGTATTCCGACATCTTTTTGTGTAGTATTTTCTGCCATATCTTCTCATTTTTAGAATCGAAAAAGAAATAATATTGCGATATCTATTAATGAAAGATACAAGGTACGTTTAACTACGTTTGCTAACTTGCTTCCTCCACATTCATACATCTGCACGCACGTCGATTATTATTATTATTATAAATCTAAATAATGCTGTTAATTTATTCATCGCACCGAAGCACTTCCGGCTACCCAAAATAGATTTTTTAAAGCATTAGAAGATGTATGAATGTGGAGGAAGCAAGAGAATTATGCCAGGGCAGAGTGGTGTGGCGTTGTTTTATCTCTTCCTACCCATTCGGGGAAATGGCGTGATGGTTAGTTAGTTAAAAACGTTTTTAATAAAAAATGTAAATGATCACCAATAAACATTTTAAATTAAAAAGGTTAATTATTTTCAAATAAACATTAAATAATTTATGGCGTGTCTGTATTTGAACCCGAGACCTTATGCTTAGGATGAGAAAAACTTTGTATTTTTTTAATCGCGAATTAAATACTGTGTTCGATTGAATTTTGAAATTAATATTATTTTAGGTACTGTTGTTCCAACTTTCAAATACTTACGACAAAATAAAAATTAGTTATCTCCTTGGTTACCAATGAAACATTATCAAAAAGACAAACGATAAATCACGTCATAACACAAAAAAATATCTACATCGGCCGCTGTAAAATATATTTAATTTTTCTCCATGTTTTCTATGTCTTTTAAACGTAAATCAAAACGTATATTGACTATTTCAATTCCAAAATTCAGTGCGATTGTAGAGACCTCTTTGTATTGAATCTGCACTGAGATTAAAATAATAAAGTATTTGTGGTCGGAATCTTAAATACGTCGAGAAATCCATTAAAAAATAGACCAATGCGTTCGGAAATTTCCCTGAATAAGAAAAAAATATAATATGAAAACGGATATGATACGAGTGAGATTTGATAGGTCCGAGCAGCTTATATATATGTTTTTTGACGACCCCAGTGGGGTCGGTGGTGGTCGAGTGGTTGGATGATAGGTTTAGTTTAGTTTTAAGTCTTCGCTTCGTCTTAGCTATAGTCTTAGGTTTAGTTTCTTAGGTTTAGTTTATTAGGTTTAGATTAGATTTAGGATACCCAACTGTCTCGGCAATGTTAGCACCAACCGACCCTTTTACACGTTTGTTGAATATACTTGTTAAATTATTATAATTATTAATGTTTATTAATAAATAATGGACTATTAAAAAAAAAAAATTAAAAATTTGAATTGATATAAATTACCGTAATATTTTACATAAATAATATATTTAAAATATAAAAAATAGCATAGCGTAGGTAAATTATATTTCTATAGAATAAACCAATAGTAACACATAACATCGTTTTATTTCATCATAATTCATTATTAAGTGTTACAAAGTGAATGCTAAATCAATCAAAAAAATTATATAAATAAAAATTTACAACATAAATGCAATGAAAATAAAATGATGTACCTACAATTTATTAAAATAATAAATATTTTTTTTTCTCGTAAATATTCTTTATTTAAAATAAGCAATAACAACATTTTTTTAAGGCTTAGATTTTTCGGTTTGTGATCTTTATTTTATTTTATTTTTATTTTTTAACCACCTCAACAGGCCAGGAAGCCCAATTACAGAGGGGAACAACGTCACAAACACCCAGGCTTGAGAAAATTCACTTTTGATTTTTTGTGTTCTCACCGGAAATCGAACCCGGAACCTTTTTCAATTAATTGTAGAATTTAATATTAGTTTTAGTATAATTTTAGCTGAACTATTATTATTATATTTTATTGCAACTTCATGTAAGCGTCACGGATAAATAAAATTAAATTTCTGATATGTTTAGAAATGTAAACATTATTATGATATACATGGTGAAACAAAACTCGATGTATAAGCGGGAAACCAATGAATCTACATCATATTTGGAGTCGATTTGTGTTTTTTTTTTTTTATTTGACTCGAGAAAATTGAATTAGAAGTTGTTTTTTTTTGTTAAATATAATCTCTTTATTCAAATTAATACTAAGTGTTAAAAAAACATAAGCAAAATCTTAAGTTAAACAACAATTTTACTTAATCTAATGCTTTGAAAGGAGATTGTTTTTTTTCTTTTCAATTAAAAATTCTTGGATTAAAAAATCATTTCCACATTCGACTCCAAATATGATGTAGATTCACTAATTTTCGGGTTGTACTACGAGTTTTGTTACTCCATGTATATTAGCTAATACAGAACATCTTCAATTCTTTTTCCAAAACATGAAACTTTCTAGCACAGTTTTTCTCTGGATTTGATTCGTTTTTTCTAAATTATGTGAATCGAAAAATACAGTGCATATAATATTATTAAGGTATCCATTTGATGTACGAAGCAGTGCCCTATGTATCAACTTTTGTTCGTGTCTTTTTTTGTAAGATAAGAAAAATGTCCATTAAGCCTTTTCCCGCATTTAAACATTGAATCAATGCGTTTTTTTAAATTTCACATTGTAGGTAGTGGCTTTACATCAACCCCTAACAATCGAGTCCGGAAATTCAAATCCGCAGCTAGCACAAACCAAACACGCGTTCGTCTAACCAACGATTGCGAAATTGTCGATTGCCGGCCAAATCGAATAAAACGCCGAGCGTGTAAACAGGCACGGCACTATTATGCCTAGTTTGCATGGAAATTTCGCAGGCTTCCTAGCCAATCTTGTTGCCTTGAAAAACAAAAGTTATTTAAAAAGCAAAATTTTTACTCTTGTTACTTTCATTCCTTCATTTGCCTTATCCAGACCCAACGGTGCATAGGGCACTGCACGGGTAGTAGTAACAGCAGTTCAGTGTATTGCACGAAGATAAGATGATTAATTTTACGCTTCAGTGCCAATATAAAGTATCAAACATATAGTATTAATATGAAATACCACTTTCTAAATAAGCGACAATGTAAGTCGTCAAATAGAAAATCTAACATAAATGATTCTCATTATCAGAAAATAATTTTATAAGTAGAAGAATCAATAGACAATTTCAGTTTGCATTGAGACCAGTGATAAACTAGCAATTCACAAAACACGTCAAGTTCTACTGTGAAGGGAATAATCACTTTTCGCCCTTACGACAACACCTTCAACACACAACACAAAAACGTATCTACAAAAATGAGTTTCCCAGTTAAGTATACAGAAATGTTTCAGAATATCGGTTCTACCAGTAAAACAAAGAAGTATTTAAAAAAATGTGTAGTTAATTATATAATCTTTAGTGCATTTCATGATTTAAGTAAGTTTTTAAGCACACAACGGTTTTAGTGTGTTCAAGTGGATTTCAAGTTATTTGCGATCTTGTAGAAGGGTTTTTGTGTTATTGACCCGTGGAAATATTAGTGTTATACCTACATATTGATTCGACTGCCCCCTACACGAGATGTATAAATTAAATTTCAACACCAATCTACTTGAAACTTCCTTCCCAGTAGGGTGGTTTCAGACTGGAACAAATTGCCAAACCTATTTGTCCACTCCACTACGGTCAAGCAGTTCGAAAACCGTTTAGATGCAGAAGGCAGGCAAGAAGCAGTACAAAGATATAGGCGCACCAGCAAAAGCTGTCTGCCTATGGTTATAATAATAAAAATAATAGAGTTCGAGTAGATTTGGCTCATTCAGATCACTCTGTTCCTGTTGGTTGGAAAATTTTGCTTCGAAGCAATAAACCCGCCTGTTTTTTGTAATAAATACATATTTTATAAAATAATAATAATGTCCCCCACGGAAATTGAGCCCGTGACCTCATGACATGTATGGTCGACCGATACGATGACCACTAATAGACATGGCCTTAAGGTAGACATAATATATTATGCTTTACACACAAGCCATCGCAAGCTTAATATTCAATTAAGAAATATCAACGAAAAAAAAGGTTTTTAATTCTCGACTTTTGAAAACAAATCACCCGTGGTCGAAAAATAACTTTAAATAATTAAGTCGATAAAACAGGTAACTATGTCAAATTTTAATTATAAGTGATGACACGTGTCAAGTTAGGGAACGGACCCAGCAACCTCCAATAACTGGAGTCGTGAAGATTCGGCGATGGACCTGGCTTGGGCATGTACTCCGGATGCCTCGGGAGTGCCTGAACTCGAGCTGCCTCTTCTTTACGCCTGCAGGATCCCGCCGTCCTGACAGACCGTCGATGACCATCCTACGGATGTATTCGGCGGAGCTGACGGATGCGGGCCTGACGTGGGAGGAGGCGAGAGAGCTGGCTGGTGACAGGGTCTCTTGGAGGGGTCTAGTGATGTCCACATGCTCCACATAGGAGCGAACGTGGCGAAAGGAGAAGAAGAAGATGACACAAGTAAACCAAATATTTTAAGCGAGTTTTCGGCGCCGGGTTGGCATCATATTAGAGGCAAGATTTTCGTACCTGCACATCCTCCATCTAAACTAGTCCTGTTGCTGTAAACTATATACAACAACATAGTGTCTGCAATCTGCAGTACATTTCCAGAGCAACCATAGAGTTGTGATTATTTGTATGACTCATCATTTTGCGGTCATTACTCAAACATCATTCTGGCAGGGGCGCAATAAGGGTTGTCTATGTTTTTTCAAATACCTATACAGGTTGTTTAATTTTAAAAAAACTTAGAAAAGTGTTCCGGGCATATGTGGAAGGAAAATTTGTTTATAATCAAGGATGATGGGTTGCGAATTACGACCACGATCCTCATGGCACCCGGTGATTTCAAAGCCCGACTGCGACACGGTACAAACTCCTACCCTTGATCATCCTTAAATTCACACATACACACACATCAGCCCAGAAAATACACAGTACAATGTTCCCCGGAAAATCGGTCAAACAAAATTTGTGCCCGAAAGGCAGTAAAAATCTACGAAATTGGCAACACGTGTTCAAATACTTGTAGCACATCTGGATTTTATCCCAAGACGGGGGTAGGTATATATTCAATGTTCCCTACGTAGAACAAATTCGGTCAATATATACAAAATCGAAAATGTTACCTGGTGTGATATTCGCTAATAAGCGGAATGGGGAATGTTGCAGTGTATAAAGTGGCTACTTAACCCGACAATCATAAGCCCTGTTCGAATATCCATAAAATTTGAAAAAAAATCTACCTCATCTCTGTAGGGATATAAAATGAAATGTATACTACGAATATTGGTTAAAAATGCATATTAATTTATCAACTTATATTTATTAGTTTATAGTAACAAATTATCAATATTCACTTCACTTGTTGTGCCAATGCAGTGCCCTATGCGCTTTTGAGTACGGATAAGGGAGGGTAGTTTGGTAAGTATGTACACTTGTTTTAATACGTGATTTTTGTGGGTTGATTTTGATTTCATGGCTTCGTAGGTACAATGACAGAAGCCACTGAAACAATAATTGGGTTCTTTCCGATTTTCGATTTTTTATTTAAAAAAATTGATTGAAAAATACCAATATCAAGGGAATTTTTTAAATTTTTTTTACGATGTCATATGAATTTTCTAGCGCGGTTTGAAAGCGCTTTTTCAAATCGCTCGCAAAATCCTCCATTTGGCGCGCATGCGGTGTGACGTCACATCAATATGAGCGCTCACTTCGTAATGAATTTCCCGCCTTTTATAATGGACGGGTATGACGTCATTAGCCAATAACGGGCGTTAAAAGTCACTCGTAATTTCGTGTTTTTAAAACATAAATTTATAAATGAAAACAACATTTTTGATCATTGTGTTTTATATCGTTGGAATTGTAAAAATATACTTTAAATATTTATAACGTTTTCAGGATATTCATGCTATCGGGAACAACCCTATTGATTTGAAATCATCTTACTATAATAAAGCTACCCATTATTTCGTTAGAAATCATAAAAAATTTTAATCAATTTTGGCCGTCAAATGATCCATCAAAATTTACAGAAAACACGTTTTAATCTTGACCTTTGGGAAATTTGACACAGTTGCTAGAATGAGCTCATTTGCCGCCATTTTGTGGTTTAAATAAACCAACGTTTTTGGATAAAACGAGCAAGATTTACGGTCGCTATTAGCTAGAAGCTGGTTGTTTTTTATTGCAAACATTTTAACACTAGCACAACGTGCTAAGTGCGTTACCCAGCGGGTGATTTATAATACGCTACTTTCATCTGGCAGAGTTCTTAAATGGTGACAATATTTTCAAATGGCTTGTGTTATGTTTAAAACACTTTTGAAAAAATCCACTTTCCAATGATTTGCTTTGACTTATTATTATATTTGAATATCCTACAATTTGATGGCGTTACCTTAAATATAAATTTGTATGCGAGGCCGTTAAATTAAGCTTTTTTGGTTGTCTGTAAAGTCGGTTTACGGACGATAATTTTATGTGATAACGTCATAAGAAAAGATTAATAAAAAATAGCATACTTTTTTGAATTGAATTAAATTATTATTACTGAATTATCATTATTTTGAATAATACAAAGCAGGAGTCAATTGAAAATTATTTTTTTTTCCTTAAATTAATTTTTTTTTGCACTCGTTAATTCAAATATTTGTTTAATCAAATTATACGGCGACACGCTGCAGAATGAAAGGAGCCTTAGTATTTTGGTCCATAGGTTGAGAAATGATGACGTGCTGTTCTTTAGTCAGCACAAAATAAACTACGGCTTTCACGAACCAATTTCTTGTTTATGTTGCATTGTTAACTCTCAGACAGGATCTGGAATTTTATCAAGATTCAAACATTTACTGAATTAGACCCGATCTTGTCTGAGAAATGACCTAGCTGTATATATTTTAATAATGTTTTTTTTTTTTTTAAATAAAAAAGCAATCTATGCAATCTTATGATATTTGCACATATTTTAATTTGTAAATACTATTTTCAATAAAACCTAAGCGGCTCGTGCTTGAAAATAGGAATCGAGTCGTGTCGATGTGGGGATTCGAACCGACGATCTCTGGACTCAGAGACCGCGACGCTAACCACTGGGCTACCACCCGTTCGTCTGTTGTTGTATTTTCTGTATTGTTGTATTGTACTGTATTGTTGTATTTTCAAGTACACATGTAATTGTATTTAAATAGACTTCATGTCCGTAAATAAATAAGTAAATGTATATATTTTTCAATTAATTACGGTATTAATTGTCGTCAGGTGTCCGGCGTCCTGGATGTCCACCGCTGATCGCTCTGTCCTGACTTGGGAAGACACAAGGAACTGGCGGCCGATCGCTTAACTTGAAAGCAGTTTGTAGAATCCATGCGCTCCACATATAAAACAGATATAGGATAATGTTGATGAGTGTTTTATATAACATACAAACATCCTGTATGTTTCACGTTCGACAATTCGCCAACAAATCTATGGCGGAGTACGAGCGCCGTTATTGGATTGGCATCAAATGATCTGAAATCACATGGACGGAGCCGTAGCTCAATCACAGATGGCTATCGACGTGGTAATAAGCGACGTGATAACGATTTCTTACTAGATGTTTAACGTTTTCGCGATCACAATGGAACATGCGTTAAAAGTTATCGATCGGGATTATTAATTACCGCTATACATATATGGAAAATACGCCAAAACTGTAAGTAAAGTAAAATAATTTCATAAACAACATTTTGAGTGTGTCCAAATACTTGTAGACAAAAACTGGATTTCACCCATTACGGGCTAATAATAACAATTTGACATCTCAACAGACACGAGAAATTTGGAAGGGAATATGGATATATAGGCGTTTACAGGGCTTATGACCTAAAATGCTTAACAATTTTCTCAATGGATGACAGAGAGTGTTCACATGTGAAGCGTCGCGCCATTTTATTGTATATTGGCAGATATGGATATCAAATTCTAGGTGAAATGGGGAATGTTGTAATACATCAAGTGGCCACTTAACCCACCCAGCCAATGACAGGTCATAAGCCCTGTAAACGCCTAGATATCCATATTCCCTTCCAAATTGTAAAATAATTTCGTTTTATATAGTTTTAATTGTTTGTGCACAATTTATCATGCCATTTTTATTTGCTTTAAATCAATTTGAGAAAGCAATAAAACGAAACATTTGTCAAAGAATGCCTTTCATCTATGGTGCTTGGCAACGCGACCGTGATATGGACGTATGTTCATTGTGATCGGTCAAATGCTTAGCACGTTTTTAAGCACGTCGACAATCATCTGTGATTGAGCTACAGGACACAAAACGCCGCTAATAAAATCCGACAAATCACCACTGTCGGTGTAATACGGAAATTTAGTACTGAGTAGTAACGGAACTATTGGATAGCAGATTTTCACAATAACGTCGTTAGAGATTTATTACGAATAGAAAATCCATGTTTTCTATACAAAAACTTAAAGAAGGTACAAAGCTTTGTACAAACTAACTAACTAACCATCACGCCATTTCTCCGAAGGGGTACGCAGAGAGGATAGAACGCCACACCACTCTGTCCTGGCATACTTCTTTTGCTTCCTCCACATTCATACATCTTCTCATGCACGCACTTCGATTATTCCGTCTTCTTACATGTCCACTTTCAAACACTTGTTTTACTTCATCATGCCATGTCTTTCTCTGCCTTCCTCGACTTCTACATCCTGGCACAGTCGCATCATATATTTTTTTAGCCGTTCTTTCATCATCTATTCGCTCTACATGACCGAACCAACGTATAAGACCATTCTTAATTTTGTCGATAATGCTTACCTCAGCCTTGCATTCTGCTCTAATTTCAACATTAGTGCACCCATCATACATAGTTTTACCACACATTCGCCTGAGAGATCGCATTTCAACTGCATTCAATCTACTTTCATCCTTATTTTTCCAACTCCATGCTTCGCTTCCATACATAAGTGTTGGCACCAGAACTCCATTATGCACTGCCAATTTAGCCTCTTTTGATTAAGCACTTATTAGATACGACCGACTTTAAGGCACCATTAACTCTGTTACCGGCACTAACCCTCCTTTCAATGTCCTTGTCTTCAAGTATGGAAAAGCCACTTCGTGAAAATCGGACACACTTTAATCCAGTCTTTATTCTACCAGACCTATGAAGTTTCTCTCTATTTGGCTGAAGGAGGAGAGGATTCATAAAATCAGGCTGGTTAAAAGTAATGATTTTTTACGCGTGTTAGATATCCTTGCGTGTAGAATCGACAGTAAACTGTTTAGTAACGTAGGTAAAAATAATTTTGAGTCCATGAAAAAAATGTGTGGAACTAAAGATGTTATTGAATCATAAATCTGGTCATTGTAAGAGACAAATCCTCCCAAAATAACAATTGTTAAAAAACAAATACCCACCTAATTTGAAATAATTGAACCGGGATTAGGATATTTCATTGCATTGAGAAAGTCGAACACATTGTGATTCATAAATCATGAATATAGATCGCGCCCTATAATTAAGTCGTCACCTTATTAGCGATATTTATAACATCGGGAGTTAAGGGCGTCTCAAATGGTATGTGGTACTCTACACCCTCCAATATGTTGTTGAGAAAATGTCTTATATGGGAAAACCATGAAAAAAGGAATTGAGGAATCCTTAATGCGTTTCAATTCGAGGTGTCATATTACTAATCAATAAGCCTGAAATGGCCAGGGTTATAAACTTTTCTAGCAAGCGTAAAAGTGTACCGGTTTAGTCCCTCCATGAAAAAAATCAATCACTTCTTGTATTTCGTCGGTTGAGTCCTCACCGTGATTATAGTCAGACCGATGTACATTCCGTTCCATCCCAAATGAGCATTTGCATGATAATTGTACAAATTAAAAATATCGAATTTTACTACTGATCACAAGAAGAAGAGGGGGCTCGTGGTAAAAAATCAATAAACAAATAACCTAAAAAAGCGACCCTTTAAGCCTAGAAAAAGTTACCTTGGAAAATATTTTAATATGCTACCTAAGGAATTTCTGTAGGTAATTGTTGAGCATTTTTTAAATATATTGGACATCCATTAAAATTATTTAAAGAATGGCTTGATAACAATGATAGGTTTCCAATCATTCTAGTGGCTGGTTTCCGAGGCAAAAGATTTTTTTTGCTTAATTGTTGAATATCGCCCTAAGAAATAAAAAAAAAAATATTTAGAATTTATGTGCTTATACACGTGTCCGCACTGTAATGGTGCTAGTAAATGTATATGTTATATATATGTTATGTTGATTTAAAATATATATTATATATTTCTATTGTGTTGATTTTTTTGTTTTTAATATTTTTTTTTGTTTTTTTTTATTTTTTAATGTTTTTTTTGTTGATAAGTTTTGTTTATTTTTATTAACTGTAAAACCTTGTGACAAAACTTGTGTTAGTTTTTAGGACTACTGTAAAATTATTTCTTTCAATCAATAAATAAATAAAAATATTTTAAAAAAACTGTGCCTATTTTTTTATATCTAAAATATAAAGGTGCGTAAAGAAATTTAAAAATGATTATGTTAAAGATCTCAACAAACTTTTAAATAGCCACATGAACACATCGTGATCACTTATTTCCAGCTATAGCGATTCTTCGCATAGTAACAAACATCATTAGTTAATCACTAAAGATTTAATCAATGAACCAATTTTTCACCCCGTGGTGTCCGCGTGGTGAATTGTTAGACGAAGTCAGGAGTAAGGAGAGACGGGAAGTGAGGGGGAGTAGGACTTATAACTTGTGTAATTCAATTACCCTCCCGCTGTCAATTAAGATTAATGGGGGATGAACTGTGAGGGTGGCTCGCAGACTACGACCTATTGTCACTACGTGGAACAATTCGGATCGTTTAGGGGTCGTAACCTAACATTAACAAGCGTGAAATCTCGGGGAAGTCGTCCTAAGTCCGAGGGTTCAATCAAGAACTATTCAAAATTAAGATAATTGTGGTTGAATTTGAAAAGGTATACGCTGTTAAAAGAAATATTTCAATTTCAAATCAGTGAACTCACTGTTCTGTAGATTGTTATTTATTTAATAATTTTAAATGTTAATATTCACCTCATTCCTAGGGCGCGTTTTCTGTGAGATAAGGAGCTCGATCACAGATCATTATCGACGCGGTAATAAGCGACGTGATAACGATTTCTTACCATGGCTTTTTAACGTTTTCGCGATCACAATGGAACACGCGTTAAAAGTTATCGATCGGGATTATTAAACGAGCGCATCAAGTCGCGAGCCATTTCCCGAGATAAATCTTTTCGCACATATCTTCTTTCAATCTTTCTCGAGTGCCGTATTGCATTTAGCCGGCGTTCGGCAAGCCAAATATTGAGAAAAGCAGTCGACATAATAAACAATCCGACACGCGCGTTGACTTTCTTGATTTGACGTTTGACGTTTAAACCGCGATATTTATTATCATCTATGGTGCTCGGGACGGCGAACGTGGTATGAACGTATGTTCATTGTGTAATCGGTCAAATGGTTAGCGTTAGCACAAGGTGGTTAGCGCGTTTTTAACTACGTCGATAGTTATCTGTGATTGAGCTCAAGACCTCTAAACGATGATTTAAAATCATATATTTCTTGCCTTACTTACTCCTATTAAGATGACTAAATAGCTCATTAAAAGCTTTAGGATATTTAACGATAATCTTTCCACCTTGCACGATCTTATGTCTTCTGCTTCAAGAAATCCGTTTTACCCGATTTATCCAGATCAGCCAATACAGCCGATCGTACTATTGAACCGGGTTGTGGTCTACAGGTATATCCGCGGATTCTGGATTGGAATCTCTAGGTTCGAATCCAGCTCCACCACAACATGTTTCCTGCTTACTGGCAAGTTATTTACGATTATTTCAAAGCAATACCAAAATTAAAATATTTTTGTACATAATAAGAGCTCAACTATTTATTTTTATTATTAAAAAAAAAGATATTCAATTTAGAAAAATCCACTTGATGAAATATAAGCCTTGTACATGGCAATGTCAAAATAAATATAACTCTCATTTTTGTATGTAACTCGATAATTTTTTGTCTATGCTTCTAATGTCTAAAAATTACAACAGATTTACATCTTACCGATAAAAGAAATTAATTATACCTAACAACACTTTTAATGTGTACAAATACCTACACCGATAAAGATTAATTACTTAAAATGCTTAACAATCTTCTCAACAGATGTCACCAGTGAGAAAATCACTTGTAAAGTGAAACGTGGCAGGATAATTCATACTAATAGAAGTTCCGAAATTTGTCATGTATGGTTATCAGCTGATAGGCGGAATGAGGAATGTTGTAATACATAAATAAATATCAATAATATCAAAAAATACCCAGTTTAAATCTTACCCAAATTTCATATTCTATTTCGTAATGAATGAGTAGAACAATAGGTGGTGAAGGGACATGGACTGAACTGGCATTTGTGCACGTTTTGTTCCGTAAAAGGAAGTATCTAGAACTAATAGATTGCTTAGTGGGGTAGTCCCCGGGGGGACTTGGTGTGCCTTCGCACGGGCGGCCCGTCACGGGCTGTTTGTGTGTGCGTGCGTGGAGGTCTCAAATTATATCCCATCCCTCAACTCAATTGTATAGTGTCTTTTGTAAGGATAGGATGGTCTTTGGATAGGTATTGTGATAAGGTACGGCAGGGGACGTATGAAATAGTGTCTGCCAGATAGGATGATGGGGTGGTAGTGTGAGATGCACACATACGTTCTGTCCCCTCCCCTCTTTTCCCTAATCCTCCCTCCATTGAGACCCTGACCGCGGATGCATGGGTAGATGTCTGGGATGAGGGGCCTGGCGGGGCGGGGTACCGGTCTCCACACGGGTGGTTGTAATTACTAATAAATAATGATCGGGGTAGAAACTAACATCCCTACCACTGTTAATTTGGGCCGACTCTGGTTGGTTTGGGTGATGGAAACAATGACAATTATAATACATAAGCCGAGACGGTGTAGGGGTACTATGAAAGCATTTGTTCGCGTACATAACGTAAATTCATCCGTATTTTTATCACACTAACAATCTTAAAATCGCGGTTTAGCTTGTTGAAAAAATCGGTAGAGTTGGCTGGACTGAAAAAAGACTCAATAGTCTTTAAAGCAGTCTAGGGAAAGGGTGGGGCTTTTATTGTATTTCGTAATAAAATGTAATTTGTAATTGAAATGCCACGTTTCACGGTGACCATTTAACAAATTGAATTTTATTTCGAAAGTCTTTACACATTTATGACGATTGCCTTTAAAAAACACTATTGGCAATTTTGCTTAGGCGTTATGGTCATTCCATTGATATTGATGGCTTTTAAATGTAGCTTGCAATAACATAACAATCACAATAACAGTTCCTTTTACGCCGCGCAGCCTATAAAAATAAAACAACCTCTTTATTCTAGTAAACCCTTTGACTATTTTTCAATTCTTCAGTTTAAGTATCTGCAATGCAATGATAATTTTAAAAAATATATAGTTTGGGAATCACGTATAAAAATAATATCCTTCACTGTCTAATTTTCAGCTAAGAATAAACTGTACCCTACTAAAAAAAAATGTTTAAGATTTTTTAATGAATCAATGAGCTTATTTTTATGATTCTGATTTTTTAATTAATGCAGCTTGTTATTTAGATCATTATTTTTAAATTAACGACCTTATAAAGATTCTATTTTTTAAATGAATAAGCTTGTTGTTTCGAATTTTTAAACGAATGACCTTATTGTTAAGAATATTATTTTAAAATTTGTTGTTAACGTTCTATTTTTTAAATGAATGAGCTTCATGTAAAGATTCTTATTTTTGATGAATGAATGAGCTTGATGTTAAGATTCTTATTTTAAAATTAATGTTTCATTTTTCATTCATTTTTAAAAACGAAACTAAAAAAAACACTGTCATTGATATCAGTGCTCTATTTTTACATCGTTATTTTATAAGTGAGATGTAGTCAATTGTTCAAACATTGTTAATTGTCAGAAAAGCTCACAATGCGACGCCGGCGCCGCTATAATATAATTTTATGTTTATACCAACACCTAAGCTTGAACGATTGTATACATATTCTACATATACATGGTGAAACAAAACTCGTAGTACAACCCGAAAACTGTGAAAAATTTTAGTCCAATGTGTACTATGACTTTTTAATCTGGGCTTGAAAAAAAAAATATGGATAGTATCAATTTGACCTAATACATGATATTTTATGACAATTTGCAATCCATAGAAAAAAAAATCATTTTCGTACCCAATTTTCTCAAAAACTAAGGGTCGAATAAAACAAATTTACTCAACTAAATCGACTCCAAATATGATGTAGATTCACTGGTTTCCCGCTTGTACATCGAGTTTTGTTACACCACGTATAAGCTTATTAAAATACTTGGTTGCTTTCTTTTATCCGCACTTAGTGATGCGTACGTACTTTAATCTTGATCGTTTGTTACGTGATGGCAAAATGATCAGTCTTACGTTTCAGCCCCCAGTCCAAGGTAAAATCACATATGAATGAATGATGCCAGCGCTTATTAACATATAGATTTAAAACTAATCGCACCGATAGATTGCTTTAAGATTTTCTCATTACTTTTTAATGTATCTTTAGGTTATAAAAATTATCGAGATACACTGCACTTGGTGTACCAATGCAGCGCCCTATGCACCATTAGGTGTGGATAAGAAAAAGTAGTAGTAGTAGAAGACTAAGATAATCATATTAAGTTTTTTTCTCTTTAAGCAAATTCTTGCAAGTTTGAAAGTACAGATATATCTCAGCGTTTAAACGTAAACTTGAATGTTTTGTGACTTAAAAATTACCGCAGTGGCATGAATTCAGTGCGGATCCTAAAGTGAGAATCTAATACGGGACAAGCGATATAGTAACTAGCAATGTAGAGAACTAACGGGAACATTCCCCTTTACTAGGATTTCCAGCGGAGATACTAATGGGAACATAAAGGGGAATCCTTTACCGGAAGTCACGTGTCTAGTGACGTTACGTGGCTACACCAAACTTTCCAAACTTTGGATTTAAGATTGAAATACATAAATAATTCAGTTGGAAAAAAAAAAATTCAATTCGAAATTAAAATGTTTCTGAATGTCACTTAAAAAATCGAAGTCTTGCGTTTTTTTAAATTTCAATATTTAAATATACTTAGTCCTATGATATTTGCACATATTTCAATTTGTAAACACTATTTTAAATAATGTCTAAGCGGCTTGTGCTTGAAAGCAGGAATCAAGTCGAGGCGGGATTGGCCAGCAGCCGTAATAAATATAACATACATCGTAATTAATAAAGTGTCGTTTTTGTTGACAATTCGACGCTTTAATACTTTTTGCCTTATTAAATATACAGAAATACATATTTGACCATTCCAAATGCGTTTTGTTCTTAGAGTAATGACGCGCAGGCTATATAGACGGGCCCTAACGGTCAAAACCATTCTATGATTGTCAAACACGAAGTTGGCTATAGTTTGCAGCAAAACAAATGCCAATGTTTTACAAATGCCTAATGCGGCCTTGGCATATCGACAGTAATCAACTGTCACTATCAACAGTAAACATACTTTAATTTACAAATTGATCACCTAAATTAAGAAAAACTGGTAAATAATGTAAATATGTTGATAAAAGGAAAAATTTTTATACAAATAAATACCCATGCTAGGACAAATATATGCCAAAATCAATGTTAATCAAAATAATTATTTATCGAAATCAATTACCTGTGAAATATGTGACTCCTTTAACACCTTTGACACTCTTACTGCTACAACCAAGTATACTACAATTCACCATTGCCGTTTTTTTGATGATTAAAATCAGGAAGTATCCACGTTATTTACTAGCAAAGCGACGAAAGTGACCGTTACGCGTCTGTGTTGTCAAACAAATAATAATGGCCGCCAGCAGAGTGAAGTTGTCGCTAACCAAAAATTTGCAACGCTTCCGCTCTATGTGAAACGGCGAAAGGGCCTCTCTATAGCCTGCGCGTCATTACTCTAAGTTTTTGTTATTAAAAAATAATTCAAGATTGTAAAATTCAATATAGAAGATTATAAGCCTACAAAAAATTGCTTCAGAACTATGTACATCAATGCGAGGAGCATTCGGAATAAATTCGATGAAATTGAAGAAATGCTGAAGGGAATACAAGACACCATCCACATTCTTGTCATAACTGAAACTTGGGCTGAACGACGGAGATGAGTCATTCTACAACATCAGTGGCTATCAAGGAACATTTGCCTCTCGAAACAATGGAAGAGGAGGAGGAGGTGGTGTTGCAATGTATATACACAATTCTTTAAATGTTTCCGTTATTGATAGGTTTAGTGATGAAAACTCTATTCTAGGATTACAAGTGGAAAGCAGACATTTTAAAAGATTAAATATTTATGCATTATATAGAAAACCAAATACAAATATCAATGATTTTTTGTCAAATCTAGAAAACGTTTTTTGCAAAGAGCAGACAAGATACAATAATTCTAGGAGATTTCAATATCGACATTAGTAAAATTACACAGTCTTCGACAGCATACATAAATACATTACTCTCGTTCAACTTTTTTATATGCAATACGAATTTTCCCACCAGAACCACGGAAACAAGTGCCTCTCTAATTGATCACATTGTATCTAATAGAAGAAATATATCAGCCACTATCTCAAATATTGACACCCACTCAGTGACCATAATATTCTAATTCTTGACTTCCTAAATAGCCTTAAGTTATATACCCTAATAATCGATTACCTACTTTTTACTTTACTTTAAATAAAATCATCCCCCCAAAATAAATAATGTCATGCTAAAAAAAACATCTGGAAGCTTACGCGTCTCCCTATGATATATTAATGATAGTACTGATTTAAATTATAATAAGTTTATTGAATATTTCAAAAGTGCGATTGACTCCTGTAAATTTGAACCCAAAATTATTACACATAGGAAACCGACGACAAGCTAATACACCCTGGTATGACACAAAACTAGATACGCTTATCAAAGAACGAAATCTTGCTTTTAAACAGTGGAAGCGTGATCCTTTTAATAGTTCCCTTTTAACACAAAAAAAATCAAACTCGAAATAAAGTGACAAATTATAGGAGATTTTGTAAAAACAAATATTTTTCGGAAATGTTTGAAGAGAATATTAGTAATCCTAGAAAAACATGGTCAACGATAAACTCAATACTATCAAATGCTCCCCAAAATAAAAAAACACCAATAGAATGTCTATCGATTAACAATCTTGACATAATAAATGATCCAAAGCAGATTTGCACAGAGTTCAATAATTTCTTTATAACAGTTGGCAGCAACTTAGCAAACACAATAACATCTTATCCTGATGATGTAAACACAATTTGTACTGCTCCTAAAGCAACTCATTCCTTCTTTATGCATAGAACTAATAAATCTGAAATTTTGCGTCTTATCTCTAATCTTAAAAAAACGATCAGCACCTGGCCTAGATGGAGTGACTCCAGCCATTCTTGAGATTTGTAAAAATCAGTTGGCCGATCACCTTGTTTTGCTAGTAAATGATTCGCTCTTGAGTGCATTTTTCCAGATAAACTTAAAATAGCAAAAATCGTTCCAGTCTATAAAAGCGATTGCAAAAAAAATGTCTCAAATTACGACCAATCTCTGTACTTTCGGTTTTTTCAAAAATATTTGAACAAGTCATTAAAGGATAGGTTAACTAAATATCTAGTTTCAAATAATCTACTTGCATCCCAACAATATGGTTTCAGAAAGCGTTCAAATACAAATGTGCGGCATATGATTTTATATCGAATCTTCAAAAATACCTAGATGATGGTGAGTACGCAGCAGGGATTTTTATAGACTTGAAAAAAGCTTTCGACACTGTTGACCATAATATATTGCTGTATAAACTAGAATATTTAGGCGTTGTTGGTACTCCCTTTAAACTACTACTTCGTAGTTATCTTACCAATAGATATTGTTCGGTCCATATTGGTGAGGATTTCAGTGATTTTTGGGAGATAACCTGTGTGTACCTCAAGGCTCAATTCTCGGTCCGCTACTTTTTCTTGTGTACATAAACGATGTGACTACATGGGGCATACAAGGTGTTCTACAATTGTATGCTGATGATACTATAGTATTCTATCATTGTCGCACGATAAACGAACTTGAAAATAAAATGCAAAGAGATATCTCTCATCTAGCAAACTGGTTAAGAATAAACAAATTAAGCTTAAACGTGAAAAAAACTTCATGCATGCTTTTTGGGAAAAAAAAAACATATCCCTCAATATTTCTCTAAGGAATACTCAGATTGAAATGACCAACGTAACTAAATATCTAGGACTATTCATAGACTCAAAACTCTCATGGAGTTATCAATTTGATCATGTCAAAGCAAAGATAGCCCCTGTAACTGGAGTTTTGTACAGACTCAGGGGTTTACTTCCAAAAAATATTTTGCTTTCTATTTACTACGCTATGATACATTCTCACCTTGTATATTTGTCATGTATATGGGGTTTTGCTACCAAGAAACAGGTTTCCGAAATTCAAGTTCTCCAGAACAGGGCTCTGAGAAATATTTTAGGGATACCCTGGGATACACATGTAAAAGAAATATATCGCCAGACAGAAATACTCCCATTCAAAGTAATACCATTACATGAAATCACAAATACCATACTTACCATATTGAATCATTCAGCACATACACGTTTGAAACACAATTTTAACTCTGAGCTTCATGGTCACAATACACGTTATTCAAAAAACCTCCACATTCCAAAATTTCGATCCACAAAATTCGGTAAAAAATCCCTTATGAACATTTCTCGATCCCAATATAATAATCTACCCCATGAAATAAAAAAAAAAAAATCAATACATAGTAGAGCCCTTAAAGATTTGTATTTAAATATGTTTTTCAATGATAGTTATGATGTATAGGATTAAGATTGAATGTGTTTAATTTTGTATCGTCTTTCTTATTTGTGTTTGATTGTGCAATATGTAATTAAAAATGTATGTAATACCGGTCCCAAAATGAGTTTTTATAACTCCTGGGATTATAAGACATGTATGTTTTATAAGATTTTTTTTAAATAAATAAAAAAAAAAAAAAAAAATATTATGTCAAGAGTTGAGATTACTTTTACCTCTGAAAAAGGTTACATATCAATAAATATAATAAATAATTTATTAGATACTATTGATATCCCAACAGAGACAGAGAAACTCTGGAAACGAATGTGGGTTATCTAGGCGTTTACAGGGCTTATGACCTGTCATTGGCTGGGTTAAGTGGCCAATTGATGTACTACTACATTCCCATCATCTGATAACCATATATGACAAATTTTTGGAACTACTATATATTGAACTCGTCTTTGACGTTCCGCATTACAGAAATTTTCTTTGCTGGGGTCATCTGTTGAGAAGATTGTTCAGCATTTTTTGGCAATCATATTTATTAGTGTAGGTAAGGCTCTATCGAGCTTTATAACTTACTAAAAGACGCCTGAAGATATCAATAATATCTGATATCAGCCACGCATGGGTACAATCCAGTAATTTGTCTACAAGTATTTGTATACATTAAAAATGTTGTTAAAAATAATTTATTATTATAACATATTTTTAAATATACTGATGAATTGTGTCTGGGTGTATAAGTCAAGAGAGGCCATTAAAAGACGTTCTATCCTCTCTGCCTACACCTTCGGGGAAATGGTGTGATGATTAGTAAGTTATAACTTGATGAATGAAAATTACACCGAAGGATAACTAAATAATCCAGGGTAATTTCAATTAATCTTGGACAAGAAAATAATTTTGAATGAAGCTTTTGAAAGCTCTGGTAGTCGGGAAATTTGTCTAATTGCTGTAAAATGAGGGCAGACGAGTAATTTCATGAAAAAGTCGCCTTTTCAGTGTCTATTTCACTTCTTTTCCATTTCCTGCAGTTCGTGAAGCTAAAAATATAAATTTTAATTTAATAGCGTGGCTCATTTTCTGCAGTAACTTTAAGCCTTTGATGATTTAATCGGTGTAAACGCTTTTGTAAAATCTCACCAAATGGTTGCAGAGATAAAATTAAACTGTAAGGCAATTTTCCTGAATTAGTAAGGTTAATGCGCACTTTATACGGGACCGAAAACTGTACAGTTTCTTGTTCAGAAACCTGTACAGTCTGTTAAAAGACACGCTAAATATGTATATTTTTTTAATCGCGATCGTAAGTTATTATCGTTTGTTTGCACACAGGAAATTATTAATAAAGCTGCTAATGTAAATATGTTATATTGGTCTTTACATATGAAATTGGCGTTTTGCCGTACTGGCAACTTTGATCTCAAATATCTTCTCTTTAGTTACGAATTCCAAATTAAAATTTATACAGCTATTTACTCAAGGATTTGTGGTTCGAAAATTATAATTCATTTGTTTTTTTCTCAATCGTTTGTTTTCTTTTCGTCACTCAGTTTACAAAATGGAAAACTTGAAATATCGCGTTATTTTCGAGTACGAGTTCCACCGTGGCACTAGTGCTGCAGAAACGGCTCGAAGGATTAATGATGTGTATGGTGACGGTGCCGCAAAAGAAAACACAGTGCGTTTTTGGTTCCAACGTTTTCGTTCTGGAAATTTCGACCTGCAGAACAAGCCCCGTAGACGGCCGGAGACCAAAGTTGATAATGAAGAATTGAAGGCTATTGTGGAAGCGGATCCATCGCAAACCACGTCCGAGTTAGCTGCAGGCTGCGGTGTTAGTGATAAAACTGTTTTAATCCACTTGAAGCAAATTGGGAAGGTGAAAAAGCTTGAAAGGTGGGTACCTGACGAATTGAGTGAAGCAAATCATGATAACGCTAGACCACACACTGCACAACAGACGGCTACCAAATTAGAAGAGCTTCAATTGGAATGTCTAAGATATCCACCGTACTCTCCGGACCTTGTCCCCAACAGATTACTATTTTTTTCTAAATTTGGATAACTTCTTGCAAGGGAAAAAATTCAACTCCGAAGGGGCAGTCCAAACCGACTTCAAAGATTTTATTGATTCCCGTCCGAATGGTTTTTTTTTTTTAGTAAAGGGATCGATGAACTACCTATGAGATGGCAAAAGTGCATAGATAGCAATGGTGCATACTTTAATTAAATAAATATATTTATATTTAAATAAAATTAACTTTATGTTTCCCCTATACAAAACGCCAATTTCATATGTAAGGACCTAATATATTACTACTACTCACACAAAAATACGAAATGTAAAAATAAAGAACATTTCCTTATTGATTGTAGATTTAACAAATAACTTTTTAAAATGTTCTAATTTTTAATAGTATTAACAAAGTGCGAAACACTACAATTTTACGAAATCTACCATTTCGATAAATATAACAAACAAAAGATGAAATTCTGATCGAGACTGAATGCTGTTGAAATGCGATCTCTCAGACGAAGTTGTGGCGTGACTATGTATGATAGGTGTACAAATGTCGAAATTAGAGCAGAGTGCAAGACTGAGATAAGCATTATCGACAAAATTAAGAAGGGGCTTTGACGACGGTTTGGTCAAGTGGAGCGAATGAGTGATGAAAGAACGGATAAAAGAAGTTTAAATGCAAATGTGCCTGGATGTAGAGGCCGAGGAAGGCCGAGAAAGACACACGGCATGACCAAGTACGACAAGTACTTGAAAGTGGACACGTTAAAAGTCGGAACAATCGGCGGATGTGCATGAGAAGATGTATGAATGTAGAGGAAGCAAAGGAAGTATGTCAGGACAGAGTGGTATGGCGTTCTATCCTCTCTGCCTACACCTACGGGGAAATGGCGTGATGGTTAGTAAGTTAGTTAGTTGTTTTATTTAAAATTTATTTCATCGTCAATCTACACGATATTTAAATATTTTTTTGTTATCAGGCGATTCCTCTGTCATTATGATTCATTTTCCTTTGTTAAATGTAGGCATCATCTTTCTCATTTTATTTTCCCTCCATGTTATAATTGTTATATTTCATTCTGATTAATGTAAAGTTACCTAAGATAATGTTGTTTACTTGAATGTATTATTTGTTTGTTTGTTTGTACATTTTTATTTGGCTATAAAAATACAAAATTCTTACAGCTAATATATTACATAAATATTTATTAAAGCATTAGTATTTTACTTAGCTTGCTTCTGAATTCATTTAATCCGTTTATTTGTTTGACGGTCTCCGGTAGTTCATATGAGGACCTATTATTGTTTCATATATTGTTTTGGCACTTTTCTGATTTAACTTATTTCTTAACCTTCCTAGTAATGACACTTTTTTAGATATTTTTTTATGTATATATTCTGCATGGTTATTAAATGATAGTTTTGAGTCGATAATTACTCCTAGATATTTCATTTCAAAAACTCTCTCAATTACATCGTCGTCTATAATTACTTTACTTTCTGTTTTTGTTTGTTTATTGCCGATAATCATGAATTTTAGTTTTTTTTACTGTTTAACTTTAGTTTATTTATTTTTAGCCATTTGGATACATTTTTAATTCATCATTTAGAATGCTAATTATCAAGTCCAAATCATTACCTGATATATAAATTAATGTGTCGTCAGCAAGACGAACCTTACATTTTATTATGAATGATTAACAAAACTAATTGAAAATAATGTTATTAATTTTGAACCATTATTCTGAAAACAAATCTACAATCCAACACAAGCTTCGGCTGAAACATTTTTTTTCACTAAATAAACCAATTTAAATTAAATATAACCCCAATTGTGATTGAAACATTATTTATTTGATTGCATTATTATGATCACGCCATAGTTGAATAATTGAACTGTGCAGTTATTAAATTTCCTGTAGTTAATGAAATTAATATTGAAATCATAAAATATGTAATGAATTTGAAAAATACGTAATATTATTTTAATTCATAAAATATGAATAATATTTTGTATTTAAATTTTTTTACTATCATTACTTAAATATTATACTGTGTTATAGAAAAAACGAACTCATAACATATTAATATTTTTATCTAGTCCGCCTTGTAGCGCATTTGGCTACCGCGAATGAGGTCGCGGGTTCGATCCCCGTAGGAGGACAACATCAAATATTTATTTACGTGTGATTTTCATAATAATACATCATGTGTGATACCTTGGACTGGTACTGAAGCGTAAGACTGATCCTCTTACCTTCAGGTAATAAAATGATCGAATGAGGTCTACTGCTGGACATAGGCCTCTCCCTGCCGTCTCCACTCCTCCCGATCCTGGGCCGCCCCCATCCACTGTCTTCCAGCAGACTTACTAATATTTACACATATTTTCGTAACCAAGCCT
>JAGVSP010001670.1:0-53049 GCA_022494985.1 Micrasema minimum
ATTTTCATTATTTTAGTCTATTCTGCATTGGCTAATCAGACTTCACGCTCCACGGCGTAAATCCGACTAATCCAGATCGATGGATTACTCTCCAAGTCTAATTTATAAAAGTCAATTCATCAATATTCGTATAAGGGCTCTGATCATCAATGTATCGACATGTATGTAGATATAAAACGATACAAATCAGATACGCTCCTCGATAAAATAATTTAATTAATATATTAGAGAAGTTTATTTCAATTGAAATAATGACAAACAAGTTGCAAATATATTTTTGTCAATACGATTAATTTGAAAATTTTCTGAAAATATCGACAGCGCTCTTGAAGCGATTTTTCGTAAGAATAGCGCTATAAAAATTCTTCATATTCTTTCGCCACGTTCACTCCAATGTGGAACATACTCGTATATCCCTTCAGGAGACCCCGTTACCAGCCAGCTCTCTCGCCTCCTCCCGCGTCAGGCCCGCATCCATCAGCTCCGCCGAATACATCCGTAGGATGGTCATCGACGGTCTGCCAGGACGGCGGGATCCTGCAGGCGTAAAGAAGAGACAGCTCGGGTTCAGGCTCTCCCGAGGGCATCCGGAGTACATGCCCAATAGCCAGTCCAACGCCGCATCTTCACGACTCCAGTTATTGGAGGTTTGCTGCGTCCATTTCCTAACTTCAGCGTCGGTTATGAAGTCAAACCACCTAATGCCTAGAATTCTTCTCAAAACACTATTCTTAAAACTCAACAAGCGAGCGTTCTGAGCTAAAATATTAATTACCCAATAAATGAATAAATAAATTGATATTTGGAGCCCAATTCTGGAGTATCGATATTAGTAATTTAAAAGAAAAATACTAAAAACGTAGGTCGCATATACTCAAAACAATTCTTTCCGAACAATTTCGATATTTTCGAATACCGGTAATTTGGAATATCGATATTTTCTTTTGACGAATATCGGATACCTAGCTAATTTTGTTCACCTCGTGTTGCAGCGGCAGCGCGTTGGGCTACCATGCATGAGGTTGCGGGTTCGATTCCCGACGGGGTCAATGTGAAATATTTATTTCATTGTGATTTCCACATAAACATTTCATATGTGATACTGTGGACTGGCACTGAAGCGTAAGACTAATCATCTTGCTCTCATGTAATAAATTATCAAGATTCGCTGCTCTTGTGTATAAATGCAGCGCCCTATGCAGGGTGTGAATAAGAGAGAGTAGCTGATATATGTATAAGTTGCAGCAGCCCTTCCCCTCTGCTGGAATCAACTCCCTTCACACTTACGCACGCATTCCAGAGCCCCAGTTAATTTCGATCGCAATTTAAAAAAGCATATTTTTAAAATTTCACATCAAAATTTCCAGTATGCATTATTGCTATAGTCAGCTCAAGTTACAGATGATATTATAGTCTACCGCTAGGAGCTTCCGAGTGCTAGAAATACCTCATTGTAAATCACGACTTGCTCAGAGACATGCACATTTTATTACCCCCAGTTTTAATTAATTCTTTTTAACTGACAACAAAATGGCAATGTCAAATATTCCATCTTTTAAAAAATTAACACTGGATCCGCCACGATGAGACTCTCTGGTAACTTCGTCCGATCGAGGATCGGAAAATGGAAGAGGACTTACCAGAGCTGGACTCAATGGGTCGGATATGAAGATGAAGGACCACCAGGAAGGGCGAAGTATCCTGGAATAGCCCTGGAAACACCACGTCGAACTGCGCGGCGGGACACAAACGAGGGCACAGCACACTGTTACTACACTTTTGGTCGAGGGGTTTTCGGGGATTGGAGTCTGGGAAGCTTGGAGATGGATGACGAGTATCACGAGGGTATAAACGAGGGTGATAGAATGAAGAAAGATCAGGATCACGAGAAGGACGGATGTTGCGAGGTAGAGTAACGTTGCTGCGCTGAGCGAATATTCGAGACTGAATTTTAGTTGGATAACAGGTGACAAAACGGGAATGGAATTGGGTGAAGGTAGGCGATACATTTTGGAGAGGATTCGAACTACCTATACCAGAGAGTATCAATGATGGCCAAAACACATAGCTGCCCGCCTTGAAGTCTTCGACTTCAAAACACTTCGCGGTTGAACAATTTTGAATTCGAGGGATAGCGGTGTAATAATGAAATAAAAAAACCGATTTTTAAAGAAATAGTAACGAAAACAAACAAACGATGACGAAATAAATTTAAAGAACGATATTTAGATATTTAAGGGTTGTTGCGAAAAGGGAGGGATAAAAAAACAATGTGAGGCGCGCTCATTACCGTAGGTAAGGACGCTTGGTAAATTTTCTGTAGAATTTTTGATCGATACGCAAAGTATTATTCGTCAATTTTCCAGATGAGTAATTTTAAAGGAACGTTTAAATGTTGTTGTTTTTATCATTCTTACGATCGCGAAAAATAAATCCCGAGCATCCTTTAGGGCGGGAAGGCGAGTTTTATCCCCATTACAATATACCCGAGTACTGTCTCTATTGCTACAAGATCTCCTCAAGATTCGAGATTTTTCCTGCACGAACTAGAGAACCGAAAAGTTCAACACCTATTATCCCGTCAATTTCTTGAGATTCATGGAAATATGGATCGGCCAAGTTTACATTATTCAAATGCCAGGAAAGTTTTTCTCGAGTTAGAGAAAAGCTTGGTAATTGTCCGTTACCTTTTTAATAACAAACGCATTAACGTCGTAAACGAGCTTTGAATCAATACGAGATGTGAGGGAAAATTTTGTAGAGCCAATGGCTGATTTGCTACATCTCGATATTCCTTGAAATTACCGATTCTGAGATTTTGAATGTTTAATTTTTTTGCTCTTTTACAAAACTTCTCAGTCACAATATTGATCATATTTGAACAGTGAGACAACTAGAAATCTGCCGTGAGTTTCCTGCCCGTAATATGCCATTACTACAACTCAAACAGTGGCTGTAGGATAATATGCTAATTATCAGCGCGAAGAGGGAATCCGATGAAGAAGCGATAAGACTGACACATTCATTTTTGAAATAGATGAAGTCGACAGTAAAAATTTTCGAGTTCGTTTTACATTTACGAATAGGTTTTGCTTTTTTCGGAGGTACTAAAATAATCCACGAACATGTAAAGATGTGGGGTGAGAGTTAACCCACATATCGCACAATTAATGATTGATTTACAGTGAAGCTTAGAATGACTTCCCATACAAAATTAAACAAAACAACTGATTTTCTATATACACGCGTTTCGCTATCTTGTCGGCGCTAAGATGATTTGCATGACTTTGCTGCACTTATACGAACAATGTGTGGAACGACCATACGCAAACAGAGGACAGTTATATATAAGCGACTGATTGACCGAAAGTGTCCATCAGAAGTAACTATAAAGTGTCTGCAAATCGGAATTACTTTTTAGCGATTCTATACATTCGAACGAGACAAATATTTTCGACTGTTCCTTTATAGAAATTTAACGAGATCTGTAGCAAATTGAATTAGAAGAATCTCTGTAATTTGTTCGCATAACTTACAGAGCCGATAGCTAAAGTTTTTAAATGCGATAAATCAAAACAAAAAAGTCGTAGGATCGGGATATCGAGTGGTCTAATCCCAAAGGGGAAAAACCGAGAATTTTTGCAAGAAATAATTGGGAAGAAACTGAAAAAACCTTTAATGGGTTTTAAATTGAAATATTGATTTAAGTATGTGTAGTAATTCGCGTTTATCTTCATATTTTTTTTTAATGATTCGTAAATAAGATTTTTTTTTTTCCCGAAGATGGCAAAACCCAATATAAAAATTTAAAGTTTTTCCAGGGGGCACCCGTTTAAGTAGGGAATTTTTAAATAATTTAAGATCAAAAATTTAGTCCCAAAAGGGAAATTTAAAATTTTGATAGAAAAAACCTCCAGTTCTTTTTCTGCCCGTCAAAAGAAATTAACCTTAGTCTTTTTTTCGGTTGTAAAATTTTTCTTTTGGGCGCGGGGCGCGGGGGTTTAAAATTTAAATTTTATTTGATCTCGGACTTTTCTTTCGGGTACTGGAAAAAAACAAAATTTAATTGTAAAGGATGTGTAAGAAAGCCCATTTGGGTATTGGGGGTTTCCTTTTGCGTTTTGAAATTTGATTTAAAAAACGTTTCTAGAAATTCGCGTTATTTTTTTCTAACTTTTTCGTCAAATGAAAAATTTCATAATTTTTTCTCTAGTTGATAAATCTTTTACTAAAAATTAAAAACATTATTAATTGGTTCGAAAATTTACGGGAAATTTTGAATTTGCTTTTTTAAACTTTTTGTCCCCTTTACATTTTTTTTAGCCATCTTGATAAACCGAAAAAGTGAAAAATATTTAAAAAGCAGAAAATTAGTTCGATTTTAAATTAAAGATAGGTACTTAGGGCCCTAAATATTTATTAAATAGGGGAAGAATGTTAGTGCAGAAAAATAAATGGTTTTAAAAGTAGGGGGAATGAAAAATGAAACCAAAAATTTTAAATTTTGTAAAACGAAAAACAAAAATTATAAATTGAAAACGGGTCAATATTATAATCTATATCTACAAATTTTAATTCAAACCCAATTTAAATTTTATTTTTTTGGGGAAATTTTAAGTTTTTACGGGTTTTTAACCATTCAAAAAAACGAGGGGTTTTTTTAACCGGGTACGATAAGGCCAAAGGGCCCCCACGATGAGATCTCTGGTAATTTTTCCCGATCGAGGATGGGGAAATGGAAGGGAAATTCCCAGGCGGAAATCAAGGGGGGTTTTTGAAGATAAAGGGAAACCCCCGGGAAAGGGGAAAAGGTACCCGGAAATTCCCCGGGAAACCCACTTTTTTCGAACTGGGGGCGGGACACAAACGGGGGACAGCCCACTTTATTTCCTTTTGGTCGAGGGGTTTCGGGGATTGGGTTGGGAAAGTTTGGAGAGGGGAGGGACGAGAAACCGGGGGTTTAAAAACGAGGGGGGATAGAAGGGAAGGAAAGACCCGGATCAGGGAAAAGGGGGAGGAATTTTGCGAGGTAAAAGAAACTTTCCCTGCGCTGAGCGAATTTTCCCGAGACTAAATTTTTATTTGGAAAAAACGGGTGAAAAAAGGGAAAGGGAAATTTGGGGTGAAGGTAGGCGATACTTTTTGGAGAGGAATTCGCAACCTTATCCAGAGGGGTATTTTGGTTGGCCAAACCAACCAAAATTTGGGTACATAGTGTAAAAATAAAAAAATTCTTATATAAAAAGCATAACAAAAACTTAAATTTTTCGTCTTTTTTTTTTTTATGTATTTTAATTTTTTTTTTCCCCTTTTTCTTCTTCTGGTTTAAAAAATTTTAAAAATTTGGGATTTTTTTTATCTTTTTTCTTTTGCCTTGCCCTTTACTTTCCAGTTACCCCCAAAAGGCTTGCCCGATGGGATTTTTGTTTATTTTTTCTAATGTAAATATGTTTTTATTGTATTTTTTTGTAAACAAAAAAAAAGTTTTTAAAATAAATTTAAAAAAAAAAAAAAACGCCCTTGAGGTGATTTTTCACAAAAATGGGGGTTTAAAAAGTTAGCCGATTTTTTTTTATTAAAATTTAAATTTTTTCCGGCCCCCACTTTGGTTTTTATGTTATTTTTTCCGCAGCCCTTTAATGAGTGTCACCACCCCGCGGCGGCAAGGCGGACTGTTGTTCGCTAATGAAGGCGGGTGAAGATGTCATGGGTCTAGACTAAACCCCAAAAACTCAGTAGGGAGGATCGTTTCTATCAGGACTCACACCAGCAGACAAAATCATTTTGCACGGTGCAATTAGAAATCAACTCCCCAAAAGGGGCTGTCGACTGACGTTGGGGTTTCGGGTTTTTTTGTTAAATTTTGAGTCGAAAAAATTTATATATCGCCCCCATGATACTGCTTTTTTTGTCAAGAAAATGAGAATACCCCGTCACAGCCCATTTTTCACCCCATTATTTTCGAAGAAAACCCTGTTCTATCTTTTTTCCTTTTTCAAAATTTTTGAATTTTAAAAAACCAGTTTTAATGAAACCCTAAATTTAAATTTAAAAATTCCCAAATTTTTAGATTTCAAAAAAAAAATTTTTAAGTTAGTTTTTTTTTTAGTACCTACATAGTCATGATACGTTTTTTATTATTAAAATCAAAATCCCTTTTTGGTTCTATTTTTTTTTTATTTTTTTTTTTTTATAAATTTATAGCTGTTTCGCCTTGGCGGGCTACTTGGGCTTTCCCCGACAAAGGGGGAACGTGTCAAAAATAAAATAAAATTCTACTAAAAAATTTTTCCCCCTTATGCCCAAATTCAAACCCTTTTTAAAGGCAGGTTTTATCTTTATTAATAAGGAAAAAATTTTAAATTTAGTTTTTGTCCCCCCCAATTTCAAAAAAATTTTAAAAAAAGGGAAAAAATTTTTTTTAATTTTTTTTAAAAAATTTTTTTTAAGGAATTTATTTTTTTTAAAATTTTTAATTAAAATTTTAAAATAAACGTAATGGGTTTTTTTTAAAAAAAAAAAAGGGGGGGGAAAATTTAAAAACGAATTATAATTTTAAATACTTTTTTTTTTTTTAAAATTTGGTTTTTTCCCAAATTTTAATTTTTAAAAAAAAACAAAAAATTTTTAAAATAATTTTTTTTTTAAAAAAAAATTTTTTTTTTAAAACCCCCCCTTTTTTTAAAATAAAAATAAAAAAATTTTTTTTCCTTTTTTTGGGGGAATAAAAGATTTTGAAAACTT
The DNA here is from genome assembly GCA_022494985.1 of Micrasema minimum. Lineage (NCBI taxonomy): Eukaryota > Metazoa > Arthropoda > Insecta > Trichoptera > Brachycentridae > Micrasema > Micrasema minimum. The sequence goes on from JAGVSP010001670.1 coordinate 6,745, forward strand.
AAATTTTTTAAGGTTTGGTTTTTAAAAAGGTAAAAATTTAGAAATTTGGGGCCAATTTTTTTAAGTAAACAATTTTTTTTTTAAGCCCCTTTTCTAAATTTTTTTTTTTTTTTAAATTTATGGGGTTTCCCCTTTTACAAAACTGAATATTAAAAAAATAAAATTTAAAAATTTTAAAAAATAAATTTTTTAAAAATTAAAAAATTTTAAAAATTTTTAAATTTAAAGGAAATTGTTTAAAAAATTTTTTCAAATTAAGGGAATTCAATTTTTTTTTTAAAATTTTTTTCCCTTTTTTACTCAAAATAAATTTAATAATAATATTTTTTAAATTTTTTTAAGAAAGTGACCTTTTTTCCTTTGTTAATTTTTAAAATTTTTGTTTACGGAAAAAAATTTTTTAAAATTTTATTTTAAAATGGTGGGGTTTTTGGGAAATTTTTCCAAAACCATTTAAAAAAAATTTTAAAAATTTTCGAAAATCCAAAAAAAAAAAATTTTTCCTTTAAATTTTTTTTTTTAAAAGGGTGGGCGAAAAGAAAAAAATTTTTTTCTTTATTTTTTTCAACCACATGGGGGGAATCTTTTGGGTTTTTTTCCAAATTTTAAACATTTCGTTTCCTTTCAAATATAAGTTTTGGGTTAATTTTTTATTTTAAAAAAATTTTAAAATTACATATCGGTTTTATTTAAATATTTGTACAAAAAGTAAAAGAAAGAAAAAAAATTTTTAAAAAAAAATTTTTTAAAAAACATTTACTTGTTAAAATTTTTTCAATTAAAAAGGGTTAAACAAATTTTTATTTTTTAAAATGTTTGTTTTGAAAAAAAAAATTAAAAAATTTATTAAAAAAATAAAACAAAAACTACGCCCTTTTAAAAAAAATTAGTGAAAAAATCCCGGTAAATTGGGAAAATAAAAAATTTTTTGTAAAAATTTAAATAAAAAATTTTACTTTTGAACCCCTTCAAAAAAATTTTTAAAACCCTTTTTTAATAATTTAAAAATTTATAAGTTTTTTAAAAGAATTGAACAACAAAATTCCGCCCAAAGGTTTTTGGAAAAATAGGCCAAAAGTCCGGAATTTTTTGCCCTTTTTCCCTTTTTCTTTACCCCCTTTCCGATTTCCATGTTGTTTAAAAGTATTGGTTTGTTTTTTGCTTCCACAAATGGAAATTGTTATAAATTTTTAAAAGAGTTTATATTTTTGGATATAAAAAAATTAGCAAAAAAAAAACCTTTTTTATAAAAAAAATTTAAATTTTTTTTAAATCAAAATTTTTATAATAAATTGGAAAAAAATAAATAATTCAATTTGGCCCCAAAAGAAAAAAAAATTATTTAAAAAAAATTAAACTTTTTCCAAAAATTTTCCCAAATAAAAAAATAAAAAAATCCCCCTTTTTTTCCCCCAAAAAATTAAGGGGCCTGTACGAATGCAGAGGCAAAAAAAAAAATTTTCAAAAAATTTCGTTCTGGCATTGGTTCAAAAAAAACTTGAATTTTTTATGTTTAAAAAATTTTTTTACCTTTTTAGGGGAAAAATATGGGTATTAATTTTTTAAAACAAAAAATGTACGAAAAAATTGGTTCTTTTTAAAAATTATAATTAAAAGGGGCAAAAGAAGGTTTAAGGAGGTGGGGGGTTTTTCTCGGAAAGGGCAAAGCTGTGGCAAAAGGTTAAAAGTTTTTTGTTTGTTTTTTGTTTTTTAAAAATTTCCCTTTATAATATTAAGCAACAAAAATTTTGTACTTACTTTTTTGCCCCCCAAAAAAAAAATTTTTAATGTGTTTTTTCCCAAAAAAAATTTTTTTTTTCAAAATTTTTTTTTTAAAAAAAAAAATTTAACGTTTTAATTTTTAAATCCCAAAAATTACTAAAATTTTTTGTGGAAATTAGAAAAAAAAATTTTTTAAAAAAAAAAATTTTAACGAAAACCGTCCAATTATTCTAAAAAAAACCATCCCAAAAAAATAATAAAGTTTTTAAAAAATTTTTGTTTTTAAAAAATTTTTTAGGGCCCCAAAGGGGTTTTTAAAATTGAAATGGAAAACTAAAATTTCCTTTCCAAAAAAAAATTTTTTTTAATATAACATAAAGGGGGTTTTTTTTTTGGGGGAAATTAAAAAAAGGTAGGATAAAAATTTTTTTAAAAGAAGCTTTTTTTTTTTTTGTTTTTTTTTTATTAAAAAGATTTTTTTCGAAAATTATAATTTTTATGTAAAAAATTTTTTTTAGGGACGAAAATTTGTTTTTAGGGTTTTTCTTTTAAAATTTAAGGGGAAAAAACGGTTTAAAAAATTTTTAATTTAAAAACCTTTTTTTTATTTGGGTTCCTTTTTGCGAAGGTTTTAAAAATTAGTTGAAGATTTAGGGGGTTTTTCCGGTGGGGGGGTTTAAGGGGGGCAAAAACCCCTTCTTTTTCCGGTTTAAAATGTTTTAAAAAATTTTTTTGTTTTTTCCCTAGGATTTTAAAAAGAAACGTTTTTTCCGTTCTCAGATTGGGGTAAAAAATTTTTTTTTTTTTTTCAAAATTTTAAAATTGTAAATTTTTTAAAATTTTTTAAATTTTTTGGGGAAAAATTTTAGAACCACTTTGTTAAAAAATTTTTAAAACCAAATATAACAGGGAAAAAAGTTTATTTAAAAAAAAAAAATTTATTACCAAAAAAAAAAAAAAATTGGGGAAAATGGTCCAAAATTCTTTTTATAAAAAAAACCAAAAAGGCTTATTTTTTTTTTTTTTTTTTTTTTTGGGCCCAATTTTTGCCAACCCCCCCCCCTACTTTTCCAAAAATTTCTTTAGCTTTGTTTTTTTAATAAAACTATTTATTTTTTAAAAAAAAAATTTTTTAATGAAAAAATTAATCTCTTTGAAAAAAAAATTAAAAATTTTAAAAAAAAGGTAAATCCTTAAATTGGGGCGACGTGCAAAATTTAGGCAACAGGGGAAAGGGGGATTAAAAAAAATGAAAAAATTTTAGTTTTAAAAAATATTTAAAATTTAAAAAAAAAATAAAAAAAATTTTTTTTAAACTTTTTTTTCAAAATTTAAAAATTGGATTTACTGGGGTTTTAATATTTAAAAAAATTACGAGGGGGTGTTTTTTAAAAAAAAAGGGGGTTTTTTAATTTTTAAAAAAAAATGTCCGGGGGAATTTTAAAAACAAATTAATTTTGTTATCCTAAAAGGGGGATTTAACCAATAAAGGCATAACCCGTAAGCTCATATCCTTTTAATTTAAAAAAATTTTTTAAAATTTGGGGGATTAAAAAAAAATTTGGGTTTTTCCCCTTATTTCTCAATTTTTTTTTAAAATTATTTTTTGCCTCAGTGGTGCCAGTTTAAACGCACAATTTCGCTACATCTTCGTTAAACGATCCATTATACGTTATTTGACTGGTTATGTTGACACGCATTCAGTTCGCAACATCTCAAAATTAAAATCATTTTCACGGATAATCGATTGGGTATGTTTTTGCCCCAGGAGCTATCAATCCGTGATGGATCGCTCAAACAGCCGCCTAATGTCACATTTTCCCTCCAATTTACCCACGGGCGCCATTTTTTTTTTAAATAGCGTCATTTTCTTCGCGTTCCTACTTCCACTATTCGTCGCCAGGGCCGCTTTATTTACAAAATGCAGAAAAGTAATGATAGATAATTCCAGTTTAAGCACTTTTCATTTTTCAGTTTTTTGCCATTTCAATGTAACTTGCGTTGATTGGTGCTTAGAAGTTATTGTTTAGTATGTTTAGAGAATCCACCTTGTGGTGTATCGGAAAGCACGTTAGGCTACCATGCTTCAGGTCGCGGGTTCGAGTACCGTGGATTAACACAGAAATATCTATGTGAAATGTGATTCTTCCTATTCTTACTTCTTTGGACTGACACTGAAGCGTAAGCTGTTAGTCTTACTTTAAATTAAATTATCAAAAAATTGGTTTTACTAGTTTACTACTACATGATACCGCACGATTGGGTGCGGATAAGATAAATGAGTGAAATGAATGAATTATGGTAAGGATGCGTGATCATGCGTGTATAATGTACAATATAATGTACAATTAATGCAGTGTAACATTATTTCTCTTCTATACTAAATAAAGGTTTAAAAAAATGTAAACTTCTTGTTCAACACATATTTCAGTGTAATTTATTTATTTATATTTTAATGTTGTGCACCCGGAGCTATGTTTGGTACAATGAACTAAGAATTTTTATTTTGAGGTAACATATACAACATAACACCAATTACGTGGACAACACAATGTACAAGACAAATTTCTGAAGACGTGAAGTGAGCAAACAGTGGTTATGTTATGTCATGTGTATGTGTGTTGCTTTATGTGTGTGGAGTGTGGTGTATGTGTTGGGAAATCTAAATATTTAAACGCAGGAGACGATAAGTAAAGATAAAGATTTGCGTATTATCTTGTTTGATCTTGTCTGTGAGTACCTACCTACGGATGAATCAATATAACCTGCTGTCATTATTATTTTCCAATAAAGAATTTTCTCGATACCCTTAAGCAGATTGAGTTTGCGTTTTATTTATGACCAAGAAAGCATTCTAGGAATATAAAACACAAGTTTATTCTCAATGTAAATATAATATGAAAAATATGACTCAATACGCGCCAAGTATTATTTTACAATGGTTTTTTATGACAACATTCCTAAATAATCTTGTTACTTATTTTACCGAGTATAATCCAAAATTGAAATAATTTCATTAAAGTTTTTTTTATTATTCCTAAGTAGAGAAAATTATAATAACACCAATCAAATATTTTAAACATCGGTCTTTGGGCAAATCGGCCAGATGATGATTTTTTTATTCATAACTTCTACAAAAAAAAACATACCATATTAATGATTTTTTACTCGCATAGTCATGTGGGGCTTCATAAGTATATGGATTCAGAAACTGCGTTCAAGCTAAGCAATTAGCCGACAGTATTCCCAACTCAGGTCAGAAAACACACATACCGTTAAGCATTTTATTAAATTTAAATGAAAATATTTGAATTTATTATACTCACGACTAGACAAACAAAATTGAAACGTAAATAATAATATATCAATAATATTTTTTTTGATAAAACTCAAACACAATGTAGAGTTTAAAATACCTAACAGATCTTGAAAAACAATATAATTATTTTTTTATTTTTTTTTTGGTACGTATTATTTTATTTTTTTATTATTATATTTATTTAGTATGTATTTTTTTTACATAGACTAATATATTTTACATTGCATTTAATATATATTTTTTCCTAACTATTCTTATCCCTATCATTATTATTAATTCAATTTAGCCATGATATAATATCTACACTAATATTTCTCACATATATTTTTTTTACACTTAGCCTTAAATATCTTGAAATTTTGTTCATTTTTTAATTCGTCTGGCATCGCCTCATATATTTTGATGCCCTTATACATGGGACAATTCTGTGACATAGTTTTTCTTTTCTTTTCTAATCTTATATTTTTTGAACCTCTTGTTGCATATTTATGAAAAAAGTCATTGTTTTTTAATTTGATCTGCAAATGTCTTGGAATTATCCTTTTAACAATTTTGCTTATTTAATTAACAAATTCTTTGGTCTACTGACATAATATTCAAGAGTTTAATCATTTTTTTAATGTTTGTTCTTCTACTGCACTATTATTGAAGTTTACAATGATGAGTAAAGCCAGTTACATGCCATGTTTCCGCTATTTTTATAATAATGTTAGAGAGTTTGTAATGTTGGATATGTGTGAGAATTAGTGTATGTAGGTAATGAAATATTACAATTAATTCCGATTCGAATTTTTAAATTTAATAAATGAAAACCCAAACAAGATAACAAAGTGGCCAGGGTTGATAAAAATATAACAAGTCAGATAAAACTGAAGCAGGAGAGAGCACCTAGAGTTCCAAATTACAAATACTATAGAAAAAAGTATAACAGATATTTAGATTCGAAAATTTTAATTTTTTAGATGCAGGATTTGAAAAGATGCAAACGTTGCCAGGTTTAATAGTAATAAAACATGTCATAGATAAAACTGAAACAAGAGAGTGCACGAAGTTCCAAATTCAAAAAAATGCAATGCGTTCCGCATTCTGGCGTTTGAATGGGAGTTTTGTGTTACAGGAATATTACGCAGGGCGCCCCCACCACCCCCACCCCGCGAATTCAGCTGACGCAGGCGCATCCGACACTTGGACCTGCGCTATGGACGCCAGTATATTAGCAGCCATGGACAAAGACGCACTGAAGAAGCAGATCGAGAACATGAAGTACCAGGCCTCCATGGAGCGCTGGCCGCTTTCCAAATCCATCGCAGCGTAAGTACAAAATCATTAGATCTCTCTCCCTGCATCCGCCATTTTGTCAACGTCATTCAGAATCCAACGCGAATTTTCCGAGCCGATCGATTTTGGCGCCCGCCGTGCTCGCCCGTACGTTTTTGAGGTTATAAAATATCCGCCGTGTAAACAAAAATAATTTAAATTAAAACCGCATCGCTTCCACTTGTGTGTACATTGTAGTGACAATACGTGTGTTATGGCAATATTGTGATATTTGTTCGTGCGATATCGTGAGTATTTATGATACCTGAACCGGAGTTCATTCAAAACGGTGTAATTAAATTTACGATAAAATTTTGCTATCGTTCCGTTTGATCGAATATTATTTCCTTTTGTCAACCGCTGGCAGTACATGTAATTAAAGCTGTCAAATAATAATTAATTTTCTTGTAATATAATTTTTATAGTATAAACGTAAATTAACGTTTTAAGAACCAATTTTCCTTGTGTGCATTTTTTTACAGGAATAAATTAGAGGTAACTTCTTACATTTTCTCAAACACCATTTTTTTAGATAAATCATTGAAAATAAACCTAGTATTGTGTGTTTATAATATTTTTCTGAACTTAGTTACGTATTCAAATTATTGTTGTGATATTATTGATATAAAATTAAAAACACATAATTATCTACATATTTATTGTGTGGTATCCAATAACATAATGTCCCCATTAAAAATATGTAGGTATTATTTCAAGAGATTTTTTTGTACCAATCGAATATTTAAACATACATACTGAGAGCCGTATATTTTTTTTTTAATTTACGTGTATTCATTGCACTTGGTGTACCAACGCAGTGACATATGTACCATTAGGTGCGTATAAGGGAAAGTAGTAGTAAGTTTATCAATATTATCACTGTGTGAAATTTCTTCCATTTATTACATATTATGTACCTACTTGTTACTGTACTCGCGCGAGCATTTTACTGCAATAAAAATATGAGAAAATTTTTACAATAATCAATAATCATACCAAAAAGTCATTAATCAGTGTTTTTTCTCTAAACAATAGGATTCTAAACCGAAATTTTCTGTGAACGCAAAAAAATAATACATCATATCACAATATCGTCGGTGGAATCCGTTTTTAAATCGGATAATCAATAAGCGAGATACAATCACTTATATAGCTTGATATATGTAAAAATTTTGTATGAAATGCGATCGGCGACGTTCCCGATTATGTGTGAAAATTATAAATGATGGTATCTCGCTTATTAATTATCCGATTTACAAACGGATTGCACTGATGGTTTTGTGAATCTTTGCCCTATTTTTCTGCATACAGATTTTTTATTTACAAACCTATTGTTTAGTTACACCGAGATTGCTACACGCGATAACATGCCATGTAAACAGAAACGGTAACCTCTCAAGATTTCAGGTGAGTCAAATAATACGATCTACAAAAATTATAACCATTATTTATCAGGAAAATGTCATCATATTACTAACTGCTTTTCATTGTACTCAAACTTTTCACTGTCTCTTGGAGAATTTTCACGAAATCGTCAAGTAAAATAAACCAGAATACAGATCATGTTTTTCTGGGTTATCATGCCGTGTTTGTGGGCTTTGTGTTGCCGACATTTCGGAGCACATTGCAGTGTCCATCTTCAGGGCTGAATATATATTAACCCAGAAAAAACGGCGTTATCTCGCTGTTTATATACGAGTATATATATATAAATTCTCATAATTGAAAGATGTGGATTTCAAATACTAGGCGAAATGGGGAATGTTGTAATACATCAAGTTAGAAGTCACTTAACCCAGCCAATATAGGTCATAAGCCCTGTAAACACCTAGATATCCATATTCCCTTCTTATCGTCTCTGTTGAGATATCAATTGTGATTTAACCATATGAATTTATTAACTAACCATCACGCCATTTCTCCGTAGGGGGGTAGGTAGAGAGGATAAAACGCCATACCAATCTGTCCTGAAATACTTCCTTTGCTTACTCTACATTCATACATCTTCTCATGCACATACGCCGATTATTCCGACTTTTCACATGTCCACTTTCAAGTACTTGTCGTACTTGGTCATGCCATGTCTTTTTCGGCCTTCCTCGGCTTCTACATCCAGGCACACTTGCATTTAAACTTCTTTTAGCCGTTCTTTCATCACTCATTCGAATTTATTATGAGATTTGAAAACGAGTTTATACAATAATGTTAAAAATTCTTACAGTAGAATGCAAAGATATATAAAACACTTATGATTACTTTTGGCATAAAACAGCATAGTTCTTATTTTTTTTAACGAAATTTGACAATATGTTCGTATCTAATTCCTTATCATTTTATCGCGTATCGATATATTGTAATGTATCATATAATAAACACTCTTTATACGCTCTTCACTCTGAAAAACCAAAAATAATCAATTGAGCTCTTCAGATAAATAAACGCATATTTCATTAGGGTTACTCATTTAATCAACACCTTATCTTTACACGCCGTATATAACCATATTAAAATATTATCTACTACTACTACTACTACTTTTCCCTAATCCGCACCCAATGGTGCATAGGGCACTGCATCGGAACACCAAGTGCAGTGTATCTTGATCATTTTAATACATGAAGGTAAGATGATCAGTCTTACGCTTCAGAGCCAGTCCAAGATATCACACATGAAATATTAATATGAAAATCACACGTAAATAAATATTTCATGTTGACCCCCTACGGGAATCGAACCCGCGACCTCATGCACGGTAGCCAAAATATCATCAAAACAGTATTATTTTTGTTCTTTAAACGAAAAGGTTTTATTATTGAAACACTTTGTTTTACGCTTTTTTATGCACGATCCAAGAATCGAACTTGGATAATCCTGATTTCCAGTCAATACCGTCAAATAAATGGCAGCCTCAATAGCGAAAAAGATTAAACTTTAGCTTTGAATGAAGAATTGCTTTTAATATTGTATTTGAATTGTTGTACTTTTTTATAAATTTGAATTTAGTTGTACAATCTAAGAGACCTGAGTATATTTAAAATCTAGACATTTTGATCATTTTTTAAACTCGAGGTTTTCTTTTACCCTGAAGTTTTCATTTTAAGAATTACTTTCAGCCTAAATATCAATTCATAACTTAAAAAATGTGCTTTAAAACTGTCTCTTGGAGAAGTAGCAACATTGACTAACCAACGGAGTTTATGCAGGATATTTTTGTGCTCATATTTTTCTACCTACGCAGACGAGCTTTTTTCCTATTTTTCCTTTTTATTTTTACCCATAGAGAGAATGTGCAATGAAAAGGTCGGGGTAAACGTGAAAACGTGGCGTTACATCAGAACCTTAGAATTCTTAATATTCTACCGACACTTTTCTGTCGCTATATGTCATACATCATAGTTTCTACGGTTATATGTCATAGGTTCCTTGGTTTGTGTCATAGGTTACTTAAGAACAGTCAGTATGGCATGGAATATCTGTGTCTGCATCTCTGGGAAAAGCGAAGTTATAAGAAAAGTTTATTATTTATTACTTTTAGTAGAATATTCTACTTTCATATATTTATTACTGATGGGTAAAGTTGTTCAGAATACTTACAATATGTTCTAAGTTGAGATGTCCGGATCATGTCTAATATAAGAATAACGATTTATCAAAAACATTTTGATTAATTGAATTATTAAATATTTTGCTCAAAAGAAAACAAACTATTTACTATTACTACTACTTTCCTCATCTGCTCCTAGTGGTGCATAGGACACTGCATTGTTTCATCAAGTTATAAGCAGTCTTATTCAACGGCCAGTCTTCTTTCAGCCAGGCAAAACTTTTATTTGTCATTTTTGCAGAACCGTTATAAATAGAATTGTAAAAATGCTATTTCCTTTTTTCAATTTTCACTTGTTATCTACTTTTTAACACAGTTAATCCTACATTGGTAAAAATAGCTCAGTTTTTATTGTATCTCTAGGTAACATTTTATTATTTAGAAAAAAAAATTCAATGTACGTTTTAACAATATAATATTCATGGGGATATATCGCAAAAGGAGGATGATTTGATTTTCACAGTATTACTATCATTATACAATTACCATCTTTTCTTTCAGTCCACTTTCATTCCCTAAATCCCACCCTGACGAGCACACCCTCGTAAAGGTTCCAACACTAGTGGTTAGAGCTATTTCCAAGAAAGTAGTGTCATTTAAAAAATAGTATAAAAAAAAAATGGATATTATAAAAAAAAAATTAATTGAATTCGGTCATCACCAAATTTATTTAATTTAATGAAAATTTTTTATTTAGAAATGTTCCTTCAAATCAATTTTTAGAAATATGACAACATGTAGATATTCTATTTATAATGCACGTGCGTCTTTGCTAGTAAAGTAACTCGCAATTTTTTTTCCCCTAAGATTATATTATTCTATTCTTGTACAAACCGTAGTCAATACAATGGTTCTATTTAGTAAAATACGTATGTTTGTATTCTTTGTCATTATGACCTTGACTATTTATAATGTTTGAATTAAAATGTAATGTCCATTCTGGGACTCATTCAAGTTCTATAGTTCATGGGATATAATCGTATGTTGGTATGGTACTAATAAAAAAATATTATGATATCTCTGTTAGTTTAAGGATGCGTAATGCCCGAGGGTAAACTTTAAAGTTTTGAAATACTTCTAGAGCACGTGTCACCACGGCCACCCTTCCGCCACTTCCGACTGCCTACTTCCGGTTAGCGAAATGCCACAAACAAAGAAAAATCAATAGCCCTCTCATGTGGAATGCTCGTACCATGTGGTCGCACGTGGCGAAATATGCGGAATCAGGCGCAGCGAAAAATCACGAGAGTGGCCGATCAAAAATAAATATGACCGATAGGGTGCATCTTAGAAAAACATGCACTGCAAACGCTATTATCATCAATTAAAATCATCATAAAAATATATCTACAGTTATTATTCGTATTTTAAGGCGTATTTGAACCACTTATTAAAAATACTAAGCTCGTCCACGCTACCGTGCGGTCGCGGGTTCGGTCCTCAACGGGGTCTATATGAAGGTTTATTTAAAAAATCACACACAGTATTCCATATATTTAATATGATAGCTTGGACACTGCACATGGTGTACCGATGCAGTGCCCTATGCACCATTGGATGCGAGCAGTAGTGGTAGTAGTAGTATCTCACAATAATATCTAAAATATTATTAGTGTAAAAATGATAGTAGTGTACATCAGTGATGCCTGCCGAAAAAATTAATCTCAGTGTTGTCTGCGGAAAAAATAATCTCCATCGGTTCTTAAGAGTAGGTACCTACTTACAATCATGCCATATTTTTTGCACACTGGTAACTCTGAATTTACAATAAGGTTTATGTGACAGTTCGAAAAGTCTTTCGAAAAGACAGATTTTATATATCTGGGGTAATACTCGACATTTTAAAGATTTTACATGGGGCAAAAACATGATTCTACTCAGGCTTAGGTCGGGCGGCTCTGTGGGCCTCTGTAAATTAGGTTTCTCTTTGTTGGGACCATTGATTAATTAATACATGTTTGAATTAATGACCTTACATGATTAATCAATGGTTAGGACTTTTAGCCAGTCAACTAAAGGTGGAACAACCAAAAATAGAGGCGCGGAAGCACCGAAAAGCCCCGCAGGGCTAGCATTTAACAGTCAGCTAAGCCAACTGTTATCTGCTAGTTATCATAATTCTCGCAAATAATGCTTTTATTAAAAAAAATGAATAGCTTTATTTAGGGAGCACAATCATCATACATTTTACAACAGTTCACATTTATACATAGAGATAATAATAACATAGTACATTACTCAAAAAAAATATTTATAATACGCATTATTCATAACTTCTGTTAGGTATTATAAAAACGATTGAAAAAAATCAATCCAAGGCAAACGTACGTTTTTCCGTATGGCGTGGCGGTCTAATTTTTATTACTTCATAAAATACTAAAAGTTTATGCTTAGATTTTTTTAGCAATATCAGTCACAACAGCTGAGATTGTGATAATTCTTTTTTCCGAGAGGCGATCTAAAAATATACGCGATCTTTAAATACTTGCTAGTAATACTGAAGAAGTAATCATAATAAACACCGCTAGGAGAAGATTCTGTTATGAAAATAGAGGTCCATAAAATGTGGCAATAACTAACTAACTAATCATCTCGCCATCCCCCCGAAGGTGTAGGCAGAGAGGATAGAACGCCTCACCACGCTGTCCTGGCATACTTCCCTTGCTTTTCCTCATTCATACATCTTATCATGCACGTACATCGATTATTTTGACTTTTTACATGACCACTTTAAAGCATTTGTTGTATTTGATCATGCCATGTCTTGCTCGGCCCTTATCGACTTCTACAACTATACACGCAAGCATCGTTAATCATTTAAGCCGCCCTTTCATCATGCATTCGCTCCACGTGACCGAACCATCGTAAAAGACCTTTTTTAATTTTGTCGATAATAATTATCTCGGCCTTGGATTCTGCTCTGATTTCGACATAAGGGAAATATCTTGAATATTATTATGAATGATAGGCAATAACAACAAAAACGCCTGTATCGACCTCATACCGAACGGATACATGGGTGATCCCTACCCAGCTTTGATATTTCAGTTGTGTTAACTATGTTGATATTAAGATTAAAGAGAATACGTTGCCATGTGACCGAGGTCATTTCACCATACAATACTTTTTAGATATCGAAAAGAAGCGTGTTTGCATCGCCTAATTATTTTGACATCCCATTTGTTAAAGGAAACAAAACGATATTTGTATCAGATATTATTAATATCTCAACAGAGACAGAGAAACTCTGGAAACGAATGTGGGTTATCTAGGCGTTTACAGGGCTTATGACCTGTCATTGGCTGGGTTGAGTGGCCACTTGATGTTTAACAACATTCCCCATTCCGCCCATCATCTGACAACCATATATGACAAATTTTTTAAACTTCTATAAATGTTGAGTTTGTACAGAAGTATCCACATGCGAGTTGGTTTTTCGACAGATTTTTAGTATTTTTTTCTATAGTGACATCTAATGAGAAGATAATTAAGCATTTTTTGGCAATCTAACTTTATTGGTGTAGTTCATCCGAACTTAATTACTTACTAGAAGACGCCTGAAGATGTCTCTCCAATTTTTATTTGCTTTTTAATTTTTAATAAGCTCTGTAAACGCCTAAATAACCCATATTCGTTTCCAGAGTTTCTCTGTCTCTGTTGAGATATCAATAATGTCTGATATCAGCCCAGCATGGGTATAATCCAGTAATTTGTCTACAAGTATTTGTATACGTTTGAAATGTTGTTGTTAAAGATATTTGTATCGTTCGTTCATGTCTGCTCGAAAAAAATATTGCTGCAGTGCTAAATTCCAGGGAGAAAATCGAGAACTACAATAGTATGGATAAGCAGCAGTGGGTCACGTGTCAGCTCATGCTCGCATGCAAACCTCCGCGCTTCAAGAACGTACAAATCTTAGTAGCTCAAAGTTGTTGCTACTTTCAATCTCTTACCACATCTCTAGCATGTGGGACCAAAGTTTGCGAAGTTGGTTTGTGGGACACCTTGCTCCAACGCGGTGATTGTTTGTATTTGAGAGTTCAACGCACCGTTTACCCTACAGTGCCCTACACCCTACACACCCTACACCCGACACACTTCTAATCTCCAACCAACTACATCCAACATTCAACCTCCACCGACGTTCAACAACTCACTATTTCCACCTCTTGTGGCTTGTAAACTCTCGTTTTGAACAAACAGCTCTCATGCTAGGCACCTAGTCTAATCGCTGTATTAAAGTTCTACAGATGTAAACTGTCTTCATTTCAATTACGAGTAAGCAGAATAGTAAATACAACTCAATGTAAAATTAGAAACATCCATTATATGAATCTATAAACACTTATTTTATATCATGTCATATCCCCGCACACCTTCTCAATTAATTAGTACGTTTAGATATTGATTTATCCACCTTATAGTGTAAAAGTTTACACGTTAGGTTCAATGCGTGAGGTTGTAGGCTCGCCTTAAAATCTGGAAAAAATATCGAACATTTTACTAAAAAATTGCTTTGAAATAAGTTCAATTTTGCGAATAAAAATCTGTGATACCACGTTACTCTTTAACTCTGCATTTTAGCACATCAATGATTGCAACTTCTTTACTTCAAAAAAATTCGTTATCAGACCCGTACTTCAAGCATTAGGTAGTCTAGTATTTTCTTCTAGTTATTAAAAAAACATGTTACGTAAAAATTTACAACCAGGCAGACATTTTTAAATAAAAATAATTGAAAATGGTTTCACTACGTAATCATTTCCTTGGGAAATAGAAAAATAATTTTAAAAACTGCTAACCGCAATGATGGCTTTTAAAATATTTTTTAAAAGATTCTCTACGAAAGTTAGCTCTTAAAATTTATAAAAACTTATTTGGTTTTTTACAAGAGTATTTACATCATATAATTTATTTTGTTAATTTGAATTACATAAAATATTTCAAAAGTGATACCTTGTGAATGCTGGTACATACTGATTATCGTTTTTTATGTAATAAATAATCTAGATACACGGCACTCAGTGTACCAATGCAGTGCCTTATGCACCATTGCATAAAAGTACTAAAAGTATTTTCTAATGATAAATAATGGAAAGAAATATTAGATATTTTAATTGTCGAATTAAAATACACGGGTAAAGCGGTCACTCTTCCCCGAGGGAGTGAAAATATTTAGTTTGAAAAGAAACCTGAATTCCTGAAAGAGTTTCAGGTAGGGACCCACCCCTGTGAGCGCAGCAGAACAAACGTAGAGCTTAAAGCCCGTCTTCCCTTACAAAGCTTTGAGACTCCGCAGCATAGTTGCGGGGAGGCGACAACTCTCCCGGTGGTTAGGGCCATACAATCGCGAGATGGAATTCAAATGAAAACCGCCTACTTTAGAAAAATAAAACACCACATTTTGAAATGCCAATGCTTTTTGTTAAATATTCAGTTGGCGCTGAAACGTAAGACTGGTTATTGATCATTTTGCTATCATGTAACAAATGGTCAAAATTCACTGCAGTTATGAAGAAGAAGGATATGAGATTTCAATGAAATAACTTGCCAAATTTATTTTGTGGCATTGTCCTAAATTTTAGTGTTTTTCACTAATAAAATATTTTATCCATACTGCATTATGAAATCAACGTTCAAAAAAAGTTTTTATAAATAACGTTAAAATAACATGCAAAAATAACAAAAATTAAAAGGGCTTGCTTCAATACAGAATGCTTTAGCATTTGAGTCATTCATTTGGGTAACCAAGTCTATTACAAACATTAATTTATTTCTAATAAAGTTTTAGATTTTTTTAGAGTTTATGAATATTACAGTTGACACAATTCAAAGGATTAGATATTACCTACTATAATTATAAATAATTGTTTTTTGTGGTTTTTTTGTGAGTTGGAAACCATAGATTTCTTATTTCGCCTGCATAAATAATTTACCTTCCATACATAAACAGCCCCAAATGATTTAAAAACAGCTGTATTTTCTCAATATTACTTACCGTATATTTTAAATACAAAATATTTCTAATAACACAATTCGATATTATAATATATTATATATTATGAAGATTACAAAAACGTGTGAATAATGTAATATGAAAGGGTTATTATAAAAGGCTTAATGGAAAGCCCTACTTTTGGGTAATGGTTGACTCGTGGGGTTATTTCAAAAATACATTACTTCACGCGAAATAACGCGGTGTCACCAAACGGTGTCACATTTATTTAGTGTTTAATTTTGTCAGCATGATATTGAATTTATGATCAACAATTTTTTAGTACGTCTAAATATTTTTACAAGTAGGCACTCGTGATTTTACTGTTTTGTATATTATTCGTAAATTTGTTATGAATTATTTAATTGATTTGTAATTTAATAATTATATACATATATACACCATGTAACATAACTTGATTGATAAACCAGTAATGTTAGGAGTCGATTATGTGTAATTTTTTTTATTTGACCTATAGTTTGCGATAAAATTGAGTTAGAAAAATAAACAAAGTATTTACAATTTGACATGTCAACAGAGACGAGAAATTTGGAAGGGATTATGGATATCTAGGCGTTTACAGGGCTTATGACCTGTCATTGGCTGGGTTGAGCGGCCACTTTATGTATTACAACATTCCCCATTTCACCTAGTATTTGATATCCATATCTGCCAATATACAATAAAATGGCGCGACGCTTCACATGTGAACACTATCTGTCATCCTTTGAAAAAATTGCTACAAGTATTTGGACACACTCAAAATGTTGTTTATAAAGTATTTACAAATTGTTATTAAATATAATTTAGTCCGCCTCGTAGGATAGTGGTAGCGCACATGACTACCGAGCATGAGGTCGCGGGTACGATTCCCGTTGAGGGTCAACATGAAATATTAATTTACATTCGATTTTCATATTAATATTTCATGTGTGATCCCTTGGACTGGTGCTGAAGCGTATGACTGATCATTTTACCTACATGTTATAAAATCATCAAGTTGCACTGAACTTGGTGTTCCAATGCAGTGCCATATGCACCATTGGGTGCGGATAAGGGAAAGTAGTAGTTGTATAATTTATTTAGTCGAATTAACTAGATATTAATAAATAAAACAGAATTTACTTAATCTAACGCACTTATAAAAGCTTTTAAAAGAAGGAAAAAAAAATCAAAGCCCAGATTCAAAAGTCATATTACACATTTCACTCCCTATATGATGTAGATTCACCAGTTTTCGGGTTTTACTACGAGTTTTGTTATTTCATGTATGGGAATAAAAATTGTGATTTTACCAAAAAAAAAGCTAGATACGGGAGTTTTTTATTTTAAAGTTATGCACATTTAATAACATTTAATTTAATTCAACATCCAATCAAACACCAATAATGCGACAATAATCAAGAATTATTTTCAAATATTCTCAACTTTCTGTACACCTTATGATCATATAATACACCGTGTTTCACGATGAGACCGCGAAACTCCGGAGGGTGATTGTTCATGGTATTCTGAAAAAAAAAACCAATTAAGTTTTTTGATCAAGGCATTTCTTTACCTTCGTGAAAAGTTTGATCATTTGTCTATTCATGGATTACCTCTTCGATCGCGTGATCAAAATACACTCCTGATACCTGCCCATAGTTCCTCCTTCTACTCCAAGTCTTTTACATTGCATGCGGCTCGACTATGGAATCAACTCCCAATTGCTATTAAGGAAGCCGAATCAGTCACATCTCTTTAAAAAACGGCTGAAAAAACATTTCCTATCTCTTCCTTAAATTTTATTCCTGTTTTACCTCCCGTCTATCCTAGGTAGACATTGAGTGTGATAGTGTGTGTGTGTGTGTACTAATGGGGAGGATGAAGAGAATGTTAAAAGGTAAAAAAAAATTGAAGATCTGTTATTGCGCTTACGATAAATACCCGCACTACGTTCTTATATTGGTTGGTTGGAAGAAATTGCCAATTTGGGCAATAAACCCGCCAATGTACACAACTATTTGTACAAAAAGTCAAATAAATAAATAAATAAATTTCTAATAATTTATTTAAAAAAAGTATTAATAAAAAACGACGCGTGTAATACTAGCATCTGTTTAAAGTGTTAGTGTTGGCGTGGTGGTCGGGGGCGGGGAGGCAGGGGGGCAGGGGGGCCCGCCCTGGTCACCGTACCCACATTTAAAATTCAAATTTCGAATCAAAATCTATGGTCTGTTTCAAAAATATGTGATTTTCAGTACAAAATTTAAGTCAGCATTACACACGTGAATTTTTATTCATATGTTTTAAGAAATTGAAATTGAGTTTTTTGAAAAGCTTTATAAGGATTTTTTTCTCAGACTATCATGAAAATTCACCCCCCGGAGTTTCACGGTCTCATCGTGAAACACGGTGTATATATACTATATGTTATGTGAACATTGTTAGCATGTACACTCCAAAGGATTTTTTTTTTATCATAATTCCTCTTTCCCGCCAGAGTTATTTATGTATTTACTAATAAAAGCTCCAAAGCTCCGCCATGACATGAAAACCTCCGAATATTATTGAATATCAGTCTCCTTCCTCCTGTGTATGTGTTGAGCAAGAATACATCCATTAGCTCCAGGGAACACAGGTTGTGATTTATTATACTTTGGAAGAAATAATTGATGTTGGCACCGTTTCCTTTAAAGCCCGCGTGAGCAGGTAGCTAACGTTAGGGTGGGATGACTAGAAAACTTTGTTTTTGTTCCCTCAAAATGTTACGTTTATCATAATTTCATTTACCACGCGATATTTGTAGATAACTTATGATCACTTTTAAAAATAAATAATTAATGGACTTTATATCAACGGAACTTACTCCACGAAATTTTCGATATCGATTTGTAATAGTACAAAAATTTAAGTGTAAAGATTTTTTTTTTTCAAACTAGAGTTCGTTTGGCAATGTTGTGTTCCTTGCTTATAATAAATATAAATGTAACATTTTTATTTTTATGTCCCTACAGAGATGAGGTAGAATTTTTTCTAAATTCAAGAATATGGATATTCGAGCGTTTACAGGGCTTTTTGTGATTTGTGTGCAAGTATTTGAACACGACCCAAAATGTTGTATAAAAAAAATATCTGGTCTGGTAAAATAAATTGCAGAGTTATCTGCAGGCGATTACTAGTACTTGATTTAACTCGTCAGAAGAGTCTTAACTACATACAAATAAAGTAATCTGCTAATAAAATACTTAACTTCAATATCAATGCATAGATGGCGCGTTCAACTCGCTGGTGGATGATTCTTGATTCGTAGCATAAATACAAAATCAAAAATGTTACCTGGTGTGGATATTCGCTAATAAGCGGAATGGGGATTGTTGTAGTACCTACATAAAGTGGCCACCTAACCCAGCCAATGACAGGTCATAAGCCCTGTAAACGCTCGAATATCCATATTCCTGAATTTGAAAAAATTTGACCTCATCTCTGTAGGGATATAAAAAAAAAAATATACCTACGGGAGTCTTGGGATAAAATCCAGATTTGTGTGCAAGTATTTGAACACGACCCAAAATGTTGTAAAAATGTAACATATTATATAATATAGTATAACATTAGCTGGTTAAAGTGAATATGTAAGTAGATACATATTTTTTATCATGGATTTCGCACATTTTTTATATCGGGCAGAAGCGAGTTCGTATCGAATTATTTGTAATAAATCTTTATTTATTTATTTTTTTTAACATATTATTATATAATCAGCTTGAACAGTTTACATATTATATCATGACCCGATTTGCTGGATATAAATCCGTGTTAAGTCGGTTAAGTAAAAATTATTTTTGCGAAAACTTGTTAACAAATTGTTATATTAAATTTAATACACAAATTTTATTTCTTTACAAACTCGATCCACCCTAACAAACATGGCTAAACGCGGAAAGGAATTTAGGGCTCCGGATTCTGGTAACAAAGTTGTAAGTTTCAGGAATATGTGGTTGCTACGTAAATTCTATTTGTTCCCGAAAGGCATTCTAACTAATACCAATTATCGTAACGCGTTTATTGTTTATTATGTTTCACGACTTTTGATAAGCTTTTAGGTTTGAAACAAATTGACGCAAAATTTTCAATTCAAAATGTAAATAATGTACTGTTTGTTAAAGATATATTAATATTTTTGTAATGTTCGAGCGATAAGCCCACCCTTGTAAACGTATGCTAATAGAACATGAAGTTTTCAATAAATAAATTAAAGTAAATTATACGATTAAGGTGACAGAGATTTTTTAGCATCTCGTATGCTTTTTAGAAAAGTAAAGAAAACAAGTAGCACATAAAAGATGTATGTAAATACAGTTTATTTGGTATATTATTGATATCCAAACAGAGACAGAGAAACTCTGGAAACGAATGTGGATTAGCTAGGCGTTTACAGGGCTTATGACCGGCCATTGGCTGGGTTAAGTGGCCACTTGATGTACTACAACATTCCCCATTCCGCCCATCATCTGATAACCATACGTGACAAATTTTTGAAACTACAATATATATATTGAACTCGTCTACGTCGTTCCGCATTACAGGAAATTTCTATGCTGGTGACCTCTGTTGAGAAGATTGTTAAGCATTTTTTGGCAATCATCTTTATTAGTGTAGGTAAGGCTCATTAATAAACTCATAGTAAATTTTATTTTAGATAAATTGGTTATAATGTTATTTTTTTCTATAAATGCAATTGGAAGGGATTATGGATAATTAGGCGTTTACAGGGCCTATGACCTGTCATTGGCTGGGTTAAGTGGCCACTTGATGTATTACAACATTCCCCATTTCACCTGTAATACATCAAGTGGCCACTTAACCCAGCCAATGACAGGTCATTAGCCCTGTAAACGCCTAGATATCCATATTCCCCTTCAAACTTCTCGTCTCTGTTGAGATGTCAAATTGTAATTATTAGCCCGTAATGGGTGAAATCCAGTTTTTGTCTACAAGTATTTGGACACACTCAAAATGTTGTTTTAAAAAAAAGTTAAATTGTTTACGAACATCATTGGCTATCAGGTAACGTGCGCCTTTTTAAATTACGGCCATTACTTAAACTTTTATTCACAGAACCTGTTTAAACGTACAAATAATACTCGTTTAATAAATCTTATGGTAAATGAATAAAATAAACATAATAAAAATAAAAATGAATAAATGTGTTTTTTAGTGTGTCCAGAGAGTTCACATGTGAAGCATCGCGCCATTTTACTGTATATTGGCAGATATGGATATCAAATACTAGGTGAAATGGGGAATGTTGAAATACATCAAGCGGCCACTTAACCCAGCCAATGACAGGTCATAAGCCCTGTAAACGCCTAGATATCCATATTCCCTTCCAAGTTTCTCGTCTGTGTTAAGATGTCAAATTGTAAAATAAACATGAATTAATTTGTAAGTAGCGTTGTGGGTATTGATTCAATAGATTCCGAAATTGAATCCCCACTCCACCACACCTAGATTTATATTTTTGAGCACAAAAAAGTCTCGTTTTCCCACGTATTTAGTATAGCTAGTAATTACCCACATCCGTGCATTTATGTTCAGGAACATTGGAAGAAAACCTGTTAAGAATCTGAAGACAGGAAGCGTTATGAATCCTCTCGAATACAGGGTCAGGATGTCATTAGCGTCAACGGTGCCGACAAAATGTACTGGCCAAATGGAAATAAGGACAATGTAAAGACGAAAGGAAAACGTCGATAAATATTTTTTAAAAGAAAAGGTATATAATTTTTATATATCTACACAGATGAAGCGGATTTTTTTTCGAATTCGGGAAAATGGGTATTCAAGCGTTTACACTGCTAATGACCTGTCATCGGCTGGGTTAAGTGGCCACTTGACGTATTACAACATTCCCAATTACTAATGAATTATTTAATTAAAATTTAATTACTGATATACAATCCTGGTCATTATATAAGTAAAAAATATAAATTGCAGAGTCATCTGAAGCCAATTAGTAGTAATTAATTTAATTCAAACAGAGTCTTATTTACAAAAATAAAGTAAAAATACTTAATTTCAATGTCAATACAAGGATGTTGTTAACAGCTCATAGGTGGATGCGTTTGGAACATGTAACATATAAGAAAACATCAAAAATGTTACCCGGTGCGGATATTTGATTATAAGCGGAATAGGGAATGTTGTTATACTTCAAGTGGCCATATTCCTGAATTCGATAAAAAATTCACTTAATCTCTGTAGAGATATAAAAATTTATATTATATATCTACTCCCGTCACAGGAAAAATCCATATTTGTGTGCAAGTATTTGAACACACTCAAAATGTTGAAAAGGTATTTATTTTTAATATTTGTGGTATTTCACCTTTTTTTTTTTTTTAATTGTGAATATGATAATAAAATATTTTAACAATTTCTCCTAAGCTTGATTTTTTAAGGAGAAATCGTATTTTCAATTTCGTACGTAAAATGATCGGTATAGTGAGTGTACTGGAAATGCAAGACCACGTTGCGTTAGTGTCATTTTTTTGTATATTTCATTTTACTTAAGTAGGCATTCCTTTACATTTTTATTTTCTTTTTCAATCAATTAGCCCGTTACATATTATAAAAATCACAACACCAGTGATATTCATTTGTCAATGATTCATGTAATAAGCAACGTACAATAATTCAAACTTTGGAAATTGTATGAATTTAAAAATATATTATTATGAACGCATCGTGAGCTTTTCATGTTAGCTGGTAAAATTATGATATTATGTTTATAAAAATTTGTATCAAACCACTCACCGACTTTTGTTGTCTACCGGTTTCGAGACGGAACCCGTCTCTTCGTCAGGACAACAACACTACACCAACATGCAAATACCACTACACACCTTCGCCATAGTAGATTTACAAAAATATAAAATCGACATGCAGATTAGACACATGCTTCACTTCGCCACCACCAAGGGTTAATGATTTATAAAGCTAATATTTCAAAAGGATTAACAATTGGAAAGGGAGGAAAGGGGGGGGGAGGGTAGGGTGACCATTACAATAAAATATCGAATAATGGACAATATTGGAAAGTTACTTGATTATTAATTAATGGGACATTATTTTTCAAAGCCTTCTTTATGTAAAAAAAAAATCATGTTATTTACTTTCAGTCCTTTATTATTTATGTGTAAAACTTTAACACAAGTATCTTTATTAAATTCATGATTTGAGTCTATTATATAGTTGGCGAATTCTGTTTATGAAAATTATGCTGTATGTCTTTTTTAACTTTATTTTTGAAAGAATTTACCGTGCCGGATAAAATATTCATTTGTATAAACTTACGTAATGTTACGTTTAAATAATATGGAAAAGGGTGTGAGTCAAATTTAAAAATCAAGCCTCTGCCTCTAGTATTAACTGCCACTTTTTGCTTATCGGCTCCGTACAGCATGTAGGTAAATTTGCCCTTTAAAATTCGTGC
This sequence comes from Micrasema minimum, assembly GCA_022494985.1. Taxonomy (NCBI): domain Eukaryota; kingdom Metazoa; phylum Arthropoda; class Insecta; order Trichoptera; family Brachycentridae; genus Micrasema; species Micrasema minimum. Next base: position 30,179 of record JAGVSP010001670.1, read on the forward strand.
AAAGTAATTATTTTTTGTAGTCACAGTTAAATTATGGGCGACAAATTTTCCACCCCTATTTCCCGCCAGATTGACACGAACGGTAGTCCATGAATCTTTCTACACAGAGCCTCCGCCATAATTGGAAAGGACCCTTTTCTCGCGCTTTTTACACTGGGCACAAAACCAATTAATTCCTTCTCTTCTATTCAGATCACAATGAGGCCTCTTCTCACAAGCCCTTGTCACTTTTTACTAGGACCCACGTCACGTTCTCTGCGTCACGGAGATGGCCGAAAGTGTTGTGCGTGCTTTATTATATTACCAAAATCATGGTAATTTTTGGGTAGCCAATCCCTTCCTGAGAATGGTGACTAATTCGTTTTTACGGAAGCGTTTAACAACTACAGTAGGTAAGGCCCTTTATTATAAATGGGCTTTTAATTTATTTTGAAATGTATGAATTCAGAAAAATTAAATGAAAATTACAAAATCATATGTGCAAACCGTTTGTAAGTCGAATAATTAATAAGGGAGATAAATACTTTAATGTTTGGATTTTGCCATCCATGAAGACACCGATCGCATACAAAATGATCACCACTGGCACTGTACCCTTTCACTTCTTAACTAACCAACTGTGCACTATTTAACTTACTAATTATTACACCATTACCCTCAAAGGTATGCAGAGAAGTTAAAACATCACATTTTACTCATTAACGACCTAACTTAACCTAACCTAACCTAACTGCTTTACTGAATAAAGGAAAATATATTTTATATTTCTCTTTTGTGTACCGTACCTATTGAACGGAAAATTTATATAATAAATTAATCCAAAGACTTTGATTTCATGCAGTTCATTAATTTATTTGTTCTTTGCTATGTTATTGTATTCCTTCAAATTTTAATGATATTTCTTTACTGTTTGGCTTTATGAAAGAAGAGGAAAGTAAGAAATATATTTACCTTCCGAATCCAACACCCAATATACTACGCCAAAAGATGCCGATTCTTGATGTATCAAAGGAATTGTAAATCAATATTTTTGCTCTTTGATTTTTATACAAATAGGTTCATTTTCTTTTCCGTTTTCAAAAAAACGTGGTGTGTTTTTATAATCGAATTCGGTCAACCGCAAATTTACTGAAATAAATTCTAAATTGATGATAACGAAATAACAATATTTACAAACATGTGAAAATACTCTTAATTCATCGCTGAATTTTAAAGTTGATAGGTATATTAAACCGTATAAAAATTACATTTAAAACATTTTTCCTCCTGTTTTTCTCTTATGATGCATAGGACACTGCATTTGTACACCAAGCATAGTGAATATTAGCATGTATTGATAATTTATTACATGAATGATACACTACATTATTAGTCTAACGCGTACTTGTCCATCTGTCAATAGTCCATTGTACCATAAAAAATATGTTTTTTTTCAGAATTGAAAAACCGCGATTATGTAAGTACGTAGTACGTGGTAAAAAAGTTAACTATACTTCTCTCCCTAATCCGACCCGAATGGTGCATAGGGCACTGCATTGATTACATCATTTTACCTATAAATAAAGTAACATAATGTGATTTCTTTGTTATTTATTGGTTACAGTAACATCTTCTAGATAAATAATCTCGGTCTTAGACTAACACAGATTAATATAAAGAATTTCTTGACTTGACACAGGAATCTCCCAGCTAGCCAGGACTTCAAAAACACCAATGTCCCTAAATACCCTAAGAAATGTGCATTAATAAATAACATTAATAATATATTTTTTAAATTTTCTTTAACGTAAAATTCTAAATATCGGATATGGAGTTTTTCGGATATCGGATATATTTCCGTTACATCACTAATATAAGGGATTAGCTAGCCCACTGCTAGCTCTATACTTCCAGAGAATCTCACGTACTGGGGCTTGGACGTGGAAAGGTCACGTTTGCAGCCCCTAACAGCTACCAGACAGCTATTATATAAATCAACTGCGGTTGTATACCCCACTTGCTCTAATTTACTCTATATCGGATAATCAATATCTATTTTACAGAGGTAACCTTTTTTTTTACATTTTACGCTATAAGGTCCCCAAAAGAGATGTTTCAGTTATTTACTGAAACAATGGACAAAATTGAGGGTAAATACGAGTATTATCTTGTCTTGATTACTTTTTATGACAAAATTTTAGGCTTGAATTGAAGCCTTTTTTATTTCGACTGATTTAATGTCTTAACTCCTAACTATTTTTTAAAAATAATTTATAACTAATGGTTTTGGGACATTCAGGATAATTGATTTTATCGTCGCATTTTTGGCCTATTTTTATCATGTCTACTTTTTTGTAAACAGATATTTTTAAAAAAAAGGAAATACAAACTTTGTGAGAACATTATAATAATCTTGTTTTTCCTAACTAAGTTAGGTCCAGTTACGCCAAGCAAAGTTAAAGTTAAAGTCAAGGTTGCAAGAGGAACTATTATTTGAATTAACCAGGCCTGGGTGGGCTTTTTAATATAATCATTTTCAAAACGCTTGCGTAGTATCATTTTAATCAGAGTTCTTAACTATGATGGCCAGTCCTTTTTTCTAAATTTCGTAAATGATTTTTTACTGTACATTTCAATTTGAAAATTGAGACATAATTGAATCCAAAACTTCAGTACAGTTTATGTTTAACGAAAAATCACTTAGATTATATGTATGTACAATTGAACATATACTCGTATTTTGTGAAAATTAGCATCTGTTTCAGAATAAAAAACAATGCATGTTCATTAATTTTACAGTAAAAAAGGGGACGGTTTTTGGGTTCAATTGTACCCAAACAAATATTATTTACAAACGAAACATAGACTTCAATACTTGTGCAAACACGCAAATAAATATTGTGGACAACCGATGAACCTAATTTTAACAACTGTTTGTTTTCAATACGGCCTTTAGGATGGTATTTATTTAAGCCCGCTATATACGGGACAGTTTTCTGCGCAGTTTTCTATGCAGTCTGAAAACGGTCCCGCATACAACGAAAACTGTTTAAAAACTGCGTGCTTATGTCAGATTTAAGCTAACATGACAGTTAATGTTTTTATGTAAACGTTTAAGTAGACATTGGTTTATTGTATGCTTTTAAATACGTAAAAAACCAATAATAATATATTTACATTATTAGCTAAATATACAATTTCCTGAGAGCAAACAAACGATAATAACTTACAATCGCGTTTCAAAAATACAACAATTTAGCGTGTCTTTTGACAGACTGCACAGTTTTCTGAACAAGAAACTGTGTAGTTTTCTGAACAAGAAACTGTCCCGTATACAGCGGGCATTACACAAATATTAAAAAATTATACAACCAAATCTGATTACTATTTCCATTTTAGTATGTTTATTGGAATGAATTTTGTTTTTTTTTTTTACTTGCAGACTCAAAAATAATTTTTACTACATTGTTTGCAAAAGACTGGAAAAATGGAAAACTCAGAAGCGTTCAAAATAATAAAAAAACTAAAACCCGGATAAAAAAAGTAAACATGTAGTAGTGTCAAAAACTATAAACGCTGTTCATTAAAATTCAATCTTATGACCGAGACAAAAGAGTTATGAAAAGGAATGTGAAGATTAAGGCGTTAACAGGGCTTATAACTTGTCATTGACCAGATTTGACCGCTTAATTTAATAAACTTCATATGCGTTATTCGTGAGACAATTTTAAGAACTTTTTGCCAATTATCGGTTTCCTTCACATTACTCGTACATGTCATGCTAGTTCTTTCATCCATCTATCTGAAAAAAATCCTTCCCTTTTAATATAAATATTTTACGTAAGTGAGATTCTAGCCGATTTAAATCAACACACCTAAGTACATACGTTTCCTAAAACATCTGAAAATGATTATATTTGAAAATAAATTTACATAAATTTCGATTTTTCCACAAAAAGCTTTTATCAGGATGATCTAAATTTTGTATAATTGACTTCTAAACGTAATAAGAACTTTATTACTACCGATTTTACCGAACCCATTTTGAATCTTTTAGTTCTTCCGTTGATTGCTCTCCATTACAGATGATGTAAATGTAAACTGTTTACAATCTCAATCTGTAAAATATACTACTGGAACATAGTAGTGTTTATAAAATAAACTCAACAATGAAACACGAAACGAATATCGCATATTTGTTTACCAAACAGAAAATTCTCCTTGTGTTTAAATGTTTTAAAGCGCGTGTGATTTGAAATTTTGTTTGGTGTAGTATGAGGTGTAAATTGATTTGAGATTATTATTTTTTTCGGTTCTACCTAATGCTAAATGGATACAAAAATTTTTGAATGTAAAAAAAAATAATCTTTTCACACTGTTTTATATAAATTAATATGACTTTACGTCTGCATTATTCAGGCTCGACTTAGGTTTATTCTATTTTAAAATCGTAAATTCTCTAAAATATGCAATCCATCATCCCTTGATCTCTTTTTTAGGGGTAGCTGTGGAACAAAAATTAAGTTGGTAGCCGCGTCAAAACCTCCTTTGTTTGATATGTAAAATAAAAGATGACACTTCAAAAGAATTCTTTTTGAATAAAACATTATATTTTAGTCCCTCAGTAAAGCTCTGACACATATTATGTAAGTATAACAATATTGGAGCATAATATTTTAAAACAACTTCAAATAAAATTCAAAGAGTAGCCGACAATTATCAACAGCGGACATCCAGGACTCCGAGAACCTGATGTCTTGTAAAATAGGCAAGCATGGTTAACTCAGGGTAGGTATACGTACACAATATTAAAATAATTCATTCATAACCTGTTTGTTTAGCCATTGTTAACATGGTGTCGCTCTATTTCGCATTTATCACGTCAATTTGGTTCATCAAATGAATAGTTTAACACACATGTTTTACGTTAAAAAAACGATGGACTTGGAAATGAAATATCACTATAAAAGTGAACTAAGCTTGATTTATGGGATCATTAAGTTGTCGGGGTAAATATTATGGTGGTTATTATCTTTTAATAACTTAGCGGGATACAATTTGATAGCGGAGCGTGTAAATTTTATATCAAATATTAGCAATTTAATTAACGTGTCTCACAATTAACACGAGATTATTTATATATTACATTATAGGATTCACAGGGATAGCTCTATAGCGTAGACATTTTAGGAAATTCCGTAAATGACTTTAAGAAATTTGATAGCGGAGCATATCATAAGGTATAATTTGAAAACTTTTAACGTTTTTAATCTTTTTCAATACTCTTACTAGTTTTATTTTTAAAAAAAATTTTAGTACCCACCTACTTTAGTTTTCGTTTAAAAAAACTCAAATTTGGTGTAACTTAACAACTTGCCGTGCTTTTTATGAGGACTAGTCTATTGCTAAATCCATGGATAATAGGTTATGAAATTTATACAGTAGGTTAAGATAGGTTGGGTTTTATAAAATAATTTTAATCAAATGGCTATTTAAAAGCAATATCTTTTATAATAGGTTTTGAAATTTATACAGTAGGTTAATGATAGGTTAGGTTAAATAAAATAATTTAAAATCAAATAGATTTTGAAAAGCGAAATTTGACAATACATAATGAAGGCGTGACCCAATCACAGCTTTACGCTTTACTCTACAAACCAGAGAGAAAAAATGATTTGAAATTTTGACAGCTGCACGGCAAGTTGTTAAGTTACCCCTCAAATTTAAAGGATTTTTCCTCTGAAAAGGTTCAGAAAATTGGATAAGTAAAAAAAAAAACGTTTTTTACAATTACGACAGAATACTTACGTAGGACAATTTTCTGTTGTGATTCAATGTTTGTAGGGTAGAATTTCATTAAAATTTATTATTTAAATGTTTTTGAGGATCTTTTTATTATATTTATTACGTACACTGCCTTTAGATACATCTCAAAGATTTTTTCTACTTCAATGAATGTTTTCATGATGTATATTCAATGTTTTCAGGAAAATCTACTTTAGAGTAACGAATAATGTTTTCGGATAAGTGTTACAAACGAAGATTTATACATTCCTGTTTCGATATATGAACAAAGCTCATGGGTTTAGCAAAGAATTATGGCAATTTATAGCTTTCAGGTGAAAACGGCAGTATTTCATTTCCTGCCTTCCATCTTGTCAAAAGGCGGCTAAAGTTTTTATTGCCCCGCCTGTAAGCCGTCCAACGTGATATCGTTAAATTCGAAACATTCAGCAGAAATTTAGCGTCATTTAAACGAATAACAATTTTATGATGTCGTAAAATATGTTCTAGGTGCGTTAGGAACACGCATTAAATTATATGAAGACGTAAGGAACTTTAGGCAATTTCACTTTCGTACTTTATTATGCAAGTTTAAAAAAGGCGAAACTTACCACTTATCTAGTGGCAGTTGAGATAAAACACGAATTTCAATGTTATTTCTTAGTTTGTATCGAATAGATAAATATAATAGATAAAGTAGGCTTATTCGTTATTTTAACACGTCCCTTTGCGTAAAAAGTATAAATCTACGTAAAAAGTATCATTTTCATTACATTTATCACAATATCCGTCGTTACGTACAAAATGTAAATGCAATTGGGTTCTTTCCGATTTTTTATTTTTTATTTTAAAAAATTGATTGAAAAATAACAATATCAAGGGAATTTTTTATTTATTTTTACGATGTCACATGAATTTTCTAGCGTGGTTTGAAAAAGCGCTTTTTCAAATCGCTCGCAAAATCCTCCATTTGGCGCGCATGCGGTGTGACGTCACAGCAATATAGGCGCTCACTACGGAATGAATTTCACGCCTTTCACGTTGGACGGGAATGACGTCATTAGCCAATAACGGGCGTTAAAAAATCATTCGTATTTTCGTGTTTTTTTTTTTTTTTTTTAACCACCTCAACAGGCCACTGGAGGCCCAATTACAGAGGGGAACAACATGACAAACACCCAGGCTTAAGAAAACTCACTTTTGATTTTTGTGTTCTCACCGGGAATCGAACCCCGAACCTCCGTATCGTGAGTCCAGCGTCTTAGCCATTACGCTACGGAGGCCGCCGTAAAAAACATAAATTTATAAATGAAAACATAAATTTATAAATGAAAACAAAAATTCTGATCGTTGTGTTTTATGTCGTTGGATTTGTAAAATTATACTTTAAATATTTATAACGTTTCAAGGATATTCATGCTATCGGGAAGAACCCTATTATCTTGGCGATGGATACGAGCATCTTTAAATTCAGATTTACAATGGATTTATTCTTTATTCACCATCTTTTTTATCACCCATTCAAATAATATATTGCATTCGAAGAAATACAACCTGTATAACGCAATTTAAGTTGCTAAACATCCGTATGTATTTGGTGTTTCACCCTTTATGGATATTACAGTCCAGCCGATGAATACAGAAACACCAGCACATTATCACGTAGACCATAAACCCTTAATTAGCCAATGGGCTTGCACTAATTGACAACGATAAATAATCCTAACAGCCTACAGCCATGTTCTTCCATTTGTTGGCTATTATAACACACAATAAATAAAACATACCATTAATTGTTGTAATCCAGAAAAAAAGAAATCAGATTTCATCTACTAACGTGATTTTTATATATTTAGAAAGTTGTATAATACTCAATTATTATTATCTTATTATCTAGGCGTTTACAGGGCTTATGACCTCTCATTGGCTGGGTTAATAAACCACTTGATGTATTACAACATTTCTCATTTCGCCCATCATCCGAAAACTATATGTGACAAATTTCAAAGGACATATATTAATATTGAATTATCAGACATCGTTTCGCTGTTTTGAGAGATTTCTCAGTGGTGACATCTGTTGAGGAAATTGCTTAGAATTTAGCTATCAACTTTTGGTTGTAGGTAATATTCAACTTTTACAACTACGACTTTCCCTTATCCGCACCCAATGGTGCATAGGCCACTTCACTGGTAAACCAAGTGCAGTGTATCTTGATCATTTTATTACATTAAGACGATCAGTCTTACGCTTCAGTACCAGTCCAAGGTATCACACATGAAATATTAATACGAAAATCACATGAAAATAAATATTTTAACATGAAATATTAATTTACAGTTTCAACTAGATGATCCAAATTCGTTTCCAGAGCTTCCGAGTCTCTGTTGGGATATCAATAATATTTAATATTAGCTTAGCATGGGTATGATCCAGTAATTTGTCTACGAGTATTTGTTCACATTCAAAATATTAGAATAATTTTACTGTTTTATTAAGAACACCTAGTTTATAAAGAGTTTGTTTTAATGAAACAATATATTTTTTAAAAATATTTAAGAAAAAAAAAACAATTATTTTGCCCATCAACAAACAAACTAACCATCACGCATCTCAGAAAGGACAGAACGCCACATAACTCTGTCCTAGTAAACTTATTTTACTTTTCCACATTCGAAATTCTTCTCTTTGTACGCATTCTGATTATTCTGATTTTTCACGTGTCCACTTTTAAGACTTCTTAAGCACATCAAACTACAAGAAGTTTGAATTAAAAAATTAAGTTGCACTAAAGAGTTGTTTTATGTTGTGTGTAGGTATTACATGTAGATTCGTAGTATACTCGTAAATGGGGCTAGATCCTCAAATCATCCATGCGCTTTGAAGCTGCAAGATGGATTGTTGTCTAGCCTCCCACTTAGTGAAAATCGGTTTACAAAACACTTTTACCTACTTATTATTGCTTAGTATACCTACATAATTTTGTAAGATTTTCTAACTAATAATTCAAATGTGTTATATTTCTAATCAGGGGCTAGAATTCTCCAACCGTCTGTGCGCTTGGTAGCTGCAGGACGAGTTGAGATCTAGCCTCTTTCTGTACAGCGCTCTTGAGGCGATGTTTCGCAAAAACAGCGCTTTATAAATTGTCCATATAATAAATAAAGCTTAATTTACTCTATTAATATGAAGTAATTTTATAAAAATCGTAATAGAAAAAAAATTACGTTAATAAAAATTGGTTATTAAAAATCAGGCAACACGTAACATTAATAACATGAAGTACAAAAAATTAAAAAAAATGGCGGCTACGCTAACACTTTAAAACGAAGAAATGTAGTCACTAAAAGTCACTGAAGAGTTTACAAGTTTACACATTCTTGACATTGGGGAATACAAACCTATGATAGATTTAGAAAATTTGATGTCTAGGATGTACTTCTTGCACATAATGTCCTTTATCTGCACCCAATGGTGCATAGGGCACTGCTTAGGGTGCATGGTGCATACTGCACATGGTGTATTAATACTTATTAAGGCACACTTAAGAAAGGAAGAAAAATATTACTAATATATTTTTCATTACATTTTTCCTATGGTTTCAACTTCTTTTATTTGTTTAGAAGTATTAAAAGTATATAATTATTAAATGCAATGGAGCGAAGCATGCTCGGCATCAGTTTAAGAGACCATGTCACTAACGAGGAGATAAGAAGACGGACTAGAGTCATAGAAGTCATAAAAGCTATCTCCCAGCTGATGTGGACATGGGCTGGACATGTGCACGCCACGCCAGAATGAGGACCGATGAACGAAGCGCCTGCTGAACTGGAGACCTAGAGCTGCAAGGAGACCTGTAAGAAGACCACCAAGAAGATGGACAGATGACATAAAAAGTACTGCAGGATCCAGATGGCAGCTCGAGGCCCAGGACAGAAAGCAGTGGACCAATATGGGGGAGGCCTATGTCCAGCAGTGGACGAACAATGGCTGATGAAGAAGAAGAAGAAGATAATTATTAAAATCCACTTAGCATATCTAACATTTTATTTTCTCTACAGAAAATTCTTTTCAAGTCAAAAGTCTTGTATAAGGCGTGTGGAAAATACATTTTACGACTGTATTTTTTTGTTAATTGTTAAGTAATCTGAGAATAAAGCGCAAAAAAACTTTAACAGAGTCCTTGTTGTGACCTTTCCTAACTTACACCCTAAGTTTTTAGTATCGATAAATGTTTTATAACCGCAAAAACACGCTATGTAAATTGAAATACTGTGTAAAAACGAAGATAATAGGTCTTTGATTACTCATAAATTTCAATTAGAGCAGCTGGGCGCATTATCTAAAACGAAAGAAAGCCGAAGGAGGAACGAAAATATCCACCATTTTATAAATGTCCGCCATTTTGTAAATGAAGTGCTTTGTAGACGCATTTATAATGGACGAGATTAATGGACCTGAGTTTCATATTGTCTTTTTTCTTAGTTCGGTTAACGTCCATTTGAGTTTAATATATATTAATCTTAACATTTTGCTTTACCTAAAGAAATAAATAAATTTCCGTTAGGGGACATTTATTCGTATTGAGAAGCAAAGATTTACGATTATTTTCTTTTTATACAATTGAATACCACGACTGTGGACCGTTTTCAAATAGAATTATGTAGCATTAAGAAAAAAAAAATATTTGAAATTTATTGCACCGTTCCCTTACACTCATTTAATGGTGCAAAGTGCACTGCATTGATAAGCAATTGCAATATACCTTAATAATGTAAATAAGGTTACATGATCAGATGATCAGTCGTATGTTTAAGGGCCCGTGCAATGTATCATTAATATAATATCAATATATAAGTATCACTACATTATGGATATCCCAACAGAGACAGAGATACTCTGGAAACGAATGTGGGTTATCTAGGCGTATACAGGGCTTATGACCTGTCATTGGCTGGGTTAAGTGGCCACTTGACGTACTTCAACATTCCCCATTCCGCCCATCATCTGATAACCATATTTATGTCAAATTTTTGGAACTACTATATATTGAACTCGTCTTCGTCGTTTCTCTTAACATTTTTTTTCTATGCTGGTGTCATCTGTTGAGAAGATTGTAGAGCATTTTTTTGGCAATCATCTTTGTTAGTGTAGGTAAGGCTCTACCGAGCTTTATTACTTACTCTAGTGGAGAGATATCACTACATTACCTATATCACAATAATACTTTTCTTTACCCTAGTTACTTTTACTTTTTTGTGTGTTGGAATTAGAAAAGATGTAATATATGTTTATGTTCAACTATCAGACTGCCTGACAAAGGTTTTGTCCATTTTCCGGCCATTTGACGCCCATTGACAGAATATTCAGCGCAGAATTAAAAGCTTTCAAACGTTCAGCATTTATACGAGGCCATTTCCGAGGTGATACGGCGTGTGACGCATGACGTAATGAGCAGTAGCACTAAACTCACGACTGTTTAACTCCTAGCAACTCTTAACAAGGTGATTTCTGCAATACAAATTTAGAGAGTAGTTTTTGTTTGATCTAGCCTTGCGTTTATATGTATACTCTGATATTGGGGATAAATGGAAAACATTGAAAAACATACCAGTAAAAAAAAAAAAAAATAAATATCTTTTATATTTTCATAAAAGGATATAATTATTATTGATATCTCAACAGACTTTCACAAATTTTTGTGTGAGAAATAGAAAAAATATATTAATTATTTATTTATTCATACATATGCCATTATTGGCTTTTACATTTAAAATATAACTAACTAACTAACCATCACGCCATTTCTCCGTAGGGGTAGGCAGAGAGGATAGAACGCCATACCACCCTGTCCTGACAGTCTTTCTTTGCTTCCTCTACATTCATACATCTTCTCATGCACATACGCCGATTATTCCGACTTTTCACATGACTACTTTCAAGTACTTGACGTACTTGGTCAAGCCATGTCTTTTTCGGCCTTCCGCGGCTTCTACATCCAAGCACACTTGCATTTAAACTTCTTCACTCATTCGCTCTACATGACCAAACCATCGTAAAAGCCCTTTCTTAGTTTTGTCGATAATGCTTATCTCAGCCTTGCACTCGCTCTAATTTCGACATTTGTACACCTATCATACATAGTCTTACCACACATTCGCCTGAGAGATCGCATTTCAACAGCATTCAGTCTATTTTTATCCTTCTTTTTCCAACACCACGCTTCACTACCATACATAAGGGTTGGTACCAGAACTCCGTTGCGTACTGCCATATTTAAAATACTTAAAATATATGTATTAATTAAAATTAAAACCTACATACAATTGAAAATCAATATATAACTCATGTGTATTTGTGTATATCAACAAAAAGAGAATACAGTTTTAAAATGAAAAAAATATAAATGCATGGTGTTTTCACTACACATTTTCAACAAAAGACTGCTTAATACGTCTTTATTATATTACTCTAACGAGGCCTCGCGCTATTCATTAGTCATACATTACTATCCAAATTTAGCGTCACATTTAATACAAACACAATTCAGCGAAACTAAATATTTAACAAGTCGTGCCCCAGTGAATTTAATTTCGCATTAATTTAATGTTTCAACAACGCGGTACTAGTGAAGCGAAATCACTAGAAATTATACTCCCCCAATGTAGAATTTCTGTCATATTAATGTACCTACTTTACCCTTGACTTCAAATTTAATTGGATCAGATTAACATGCAGAATGGGCCACAAATGTTAGAAGTGAATATTTGTCAAGGTACCATCGCGCACTTTTACATTTTGCGTGCGACAGTTTGCCGTCAGAGAAAAATAGATATTCTAGATATTGAAAGATTGTCGAGATAAGACTTAAATATTTCATCATATTTTTTAATGATCCCTTATAAGAGATTTAAAATCAAATTTAGGTGTAGTTTGTCGGGGCGTTTCTACATGCACAAAAACCAATTTAAGAACATAAAATAAATTGATAACTTTCATCGAGTATTTGTAAAAACATTGAGTTATTTTGTTTTACAATTTAATCGGAAAGGATCATTCAGATTGTATTTTGTAAAAAAGAAATCCTCTACGTATCACGTTTCTACATACATTTTGTAGTAAATTAGTTTAATTTACCAAAATATATTTTTTTACGCATAGCATTTTCATAACCTCTCGTAGCTGTTGGTGTTATCATAATTAAAAAAAAATCGCCAGTTTTTTATACTTAAATACACTTAAGGTTACATCCTACACCAGCGTTAGAAGTTAGGGTATTTTAAAAATATTATTCCGGGTTTGTTGGCAGTGACAAAGCTTCGAAAAAATTATCATATGTACTACAATCCATTTTCCAGGAAAATAGCGTTACCGATTCTCGAAAAAAGTTATAAATTCTATTGGAAAAAAATAGCGAGAAGCCCTTGTTTTTGGCATTTTTTTCAATTATGAGGATAAATAAAGGTGACAGCCAAATAAAAATAATTAATAATATCAATTATAATATAATATCAATAAATATTCTTATTTTTCAGTAAAAAAATATGTTGATACGCTTCTTAAATAGAAAGAAATAAATACTATGGTGAGTGAATTTGTTAACTAACCATCACGCCATTTCTCCGAAGGGGTAGGCAGAGAGGATAGAACGCCACACCACTCTGTTCTGGCATACTTCTCTGGCTTCCTCCACATTCATACATCCTCTCATGCACGCACGTCGATTATTCCGACTTCTTACATGCCCACTTTCATGCACTTGTTTTACTTGATCATGCCATGTCTTTCTCGGCCTTTCTCGACTTCTACATCCAGGCACAGTCGCATCATATATTTTTTTAGCCGGTCTTTTATCATCTATTCGCTCTACATGACCAAACCAACGTGTAATTTGGTTGTAATTCTAATGGTAACGCCGCACACTTATTTAGTTTAATATTATTTCACACACACACTTTTATTATATTATGTTTAATTCCCCGCACCTCAACCCGCTACCTCGATCCCGCCCCGCCTTCCTCATTCCGCGTCAGAAGTGAACTGACCCTAGCCGCGAACCTCGCCGCTTACCGCACCGCGCCTCTAAAACCTACGCTACAAAAAAAACTACGCGAAATCCCGATCGGCAATTTATCTCGATAAAGAAACAATCCTTGATCATCAGCCATTGTTAGAGTGCATTAGTGTTCTAATTGTTGTGTGCGGCTGGAAGAAGAGTAATCAACTACCAAAGGTAGGACACTTTACTTTCTGGACGCAAATCCTCGAAACTCGTACCTGGTGTAAAAGCCATCCTCATTTCCTCCATCTAATAAAAAAAATCATGCCTGACTCCAGCATTTTTTCAATAAATCTAACAAATACAAATGATCTACGTCTGCTTGATTTACTATCTAGTTTAATTTTTTCATCCCTAGATATCGTTCACTGACAAATTGGCTTTTCGCACTGGCTATCCAACTTTTCTCCGACGGATTCAAATCTCCGGCAAATTGCCACGTGGTCAAACCCGCACGTGCGCGATGTCTCTTCTCCTCGCACGTGGTATCCCGTCTTCAGCCAACAGATAGTGGGTGTGATGGCAATCCGTTGCCAGTTTTTTGCTTAACGACCCTCATATTTCTTCCACAAATTACGCTGGTCGGTTTCAATGGTAATGGCATTTAAATGTACCCAGTTGGTAACTTACATTTATAATAATATTTCTTATTCTTTATGAAGAAGTCGTGCTATTCTGAAATTACCTTCCGTATAATCTATGTTAGCGCACTCGTATAACCTGCTCGTGAAATTGGGTAAAATTTATTATTTTTCTTGGTCATTAAGAGAGAAATTAACTTTTTGTGATTACTTTTATGAACTATTATATACTACGAAGAGATACATATATGTATGTGAGCTTTGTTTATTTTTGTACCATGTTCTTATTTTTAAAATATACCTATTTTTAACATAGATTAATTTATAGAATTCAAAAATAAGTATTGTCAAGAGCAACATATAAAATCACTCTCAAACGAGTGGAGGTTGTTAGGTAATTAAAAGTTTTAAAAAGTATAACAGAACATGTCTCTGGAAGTTTTTTCTTAATTCGGTTTTTACTGCCAGATTGTTACTGCTAATAACTTTGACTATCGTGATGGTGTCAACTTTTATTAAATCAATCGTTTTTCTTCCTTTCTGAAGACAAAAATCAAGAGGTATAATAGTTTTTGTCGTTTAACATTTTTAACGCATCGAAAATATCTTTTTTGTCGCACAAACTTCTTATTTGTATAAAAATTAATCTTTCTTTCTGCTTTTTAATAATATGTAGCTTGAAAATAATAAGGATGCATTTTTAAGAGTAATGATTATCTTGGAATATCGCAAAGCATAAACTGCTTTCTTTTTTTTTTAACAGCTTCTACTTGTTTGCGAGTGATTTTGTAACATTGGGTTATACAAATTTTAGTATGAATATTTCCCTGTGTTTATAATTCGAGTAAAGCGTTTCGAATTCTTTATTTGGATCTAACATTATTAATCAAAAGGATTCGAAGGATCTAACTCCCGAAATTCAAGTTTAAAATTATGTGTTAACAATGAAATAGGGGTTAAAAAAATGTTCTCGAACAAACTTGTGGAAAATTCATTGCGCTCTGTGCAATTATAACTTTGAATAAACTTCCGTTAATTAACTAAAAAATATTCCTCTCTAAAACTCCTAAGACTTGGAATAATTACTGCAAAACTTTAAAAAAATATAAATTGCATAATCGATTGATTGAAAGTTGAGTATTTTTTGGTGGTGATAAACAAACAAAACATCAACAATATTCCTTCTCTCGAATGATATTGATAAAAAAAAGTTTGTCAAAAGCTCTCCCACAACTGTTTGAATAGTCAAAGATATTATGCATTTCATTTACAATTCAAAAAAGTGTCTAAAAAACAAGACCAGGAACAAAGCATTCAAATATCGCATCGCGTCGGTTCAAAACAGGACGAAAAAAAGTTTTGCTTAACTATTTCAAGCACCTTAAACACTCCCCAGGGCAAAACTGCCGCGAAGTTCTTCGAGATGTCCTTAAAATAATTTACTTTAATTGAAACGAGAGGCAGTCAGGGTTGATTATTAGAAAACTTAACGAGTTGCGAGGCTGCGAGGCGTTAGGGGTGTAGGTACCTGTCTACGGGGGTGAGAGAGGAGGTTGTGGAGAAGGCTGGCGGTAGACAAAAGCCTTAAACTCGGCTGAAATAATGGAGTATAATGCTCCCGTGTGTACGGAGAGGAGACATAACAAGGGGGGGAAAACATACTATCGCGTTTTAAGGATAATGAATCATGACATTTGCATGTTATTTTAGATACTCGATACGACAAACTGCGCTTAACTTAGTGACATTGTCAACTGAAGTTTGATGTACATAAAATGACAGTTTCTTGTACCTTTTAGAATTTTCCAGATACTCATGGGTACCGATTAAGATATTTATTTTATTTATTTATTTATTTATTACATTTCACATTTTATATAATCACAATAATGGGATGGCGACTCAATCTGTAGAGACCCATGCCAATGATCTGGCCCCGACTCACTAGATAGTCCGTGTCGAGTCAGGGCATTGTAGTATTATACATAACACGTTGCAGTACTAAACATAATTGAATATTTACATAATTAGTAAATAGAACCAAGTTTGGATTTCACAAATTTAGAATTTACAAAACAATATTTTTGCAGGCATTTTCCAATATATACAGGACCCATTAGACTTATCTAACTAACGACACCGACCCTGTATTTGGAGAAGTCGGTTAATAATTTGGTTTGTGTGTCCATTTGGTTAAATATCAGTAATGTGTGTTTATTTTTTTTTTTAAAAGAAATAATAATTTAATCAAATAGTTACATATTCCTAAGGAGGGTGTTAAGTAAAATAAAAATTGTGAAAATGCGTATCTTTTTCTACTTATAGGTGTCAGCGACCTATTTTAACGGAAACGCCTTCTTTTAAAGAATTTTCAAATACTGTCTTCTATTTTTGTAACTTCCAGTTAGCGACTTATACGGCCGCACCTTTCCGGACATTGTCGCTCCGACGCGCACCGTCTTAATGGTCTCTTGGTCTATATTCCCTGGAGAAGCTGACACGACGCTATTTGTAGGTACGGAGGATTCGTTGAACGTGCACGGTAAACAGTCAATTTTCAGAGTATTTTCATACCGCTCTACTGCATTAGTGTATTTTGATAATTTTATACATGAAAGCAAGATAATTAGTTAAGACTGATAAGTCTTTGAAGTTAAACCCTTTTTTTTAAGATATTATTATTTTTACATGTAAACTAACTAAGTACTAACCATCACGCCATTTCCCCGAAGGGGTAGGCAGAGAGGATAGAACGCCACACCACTCTGTCCTGGCACACTTCTCTTGCTTCCTCCACATTCATACATCTTCTCATGCACGCACGTCGATTATTCCGACTTTTTACATGCCCACTTTCAAGCACTTGTTTTACTTGATCATGCCATGTCTTTCTCGGCTTCCTCGACTTCTACATCCAGGCACAGTCGCATCATATATTTTGTTTGGCGTTCTTTCATCATCCATTCGCTCTACATGACCGAAAAGACCTTTCTGAATTTTGTCGATAATGCTTATCTCAGCCTTGCACTCTGCTCTAATTTCGACATTTGTACACCTATCATACATAGTCTTACCACACATTCGCCTGCACCACACCACGCTTCACTACCATACATAAGGGTTGGTACCAGAACTCCATTATGAACTGACTATGTAAAATTTAACGTTATTCATATTTTCTAACGTCGCTTCGTATGACTTTATTTAATGGTATAATTTTTCATTCTTTGTTATTTTATTCGTAATATTTTCATACAAAACAGCGGTAACGTTTAGTATTCTTCCACGTTAACCCTTAAAGCGTCGATAGCCAGGAACAACCGAACACTTGAGTCAGACGACTAAAGGCTTTCCCTTACGCCACCCCTACATAAAGCCGATAATAGCTTGCGCATTGTGATTTTCCGGAAGTTTCCATTGCTTTACAAAAGATTTATAGGTTAAGTCATATTTTTAGGGTGAGTGAGCCTGTAGGAGGTATTTTAAACTGGAAGGTTAAGAAACGGACTTAAAACACTACTTTTACGTGAATATTTTCGATAAAAAATGTATCGATGATTGACCGCCAAATTATCTTAAGCTACTTTTTTAGCGAAATTGATTTTGAAAAGTTTTATACGTATAAATATACCATAAAATACGCACCTTTGTTTATAATTCAAGATAATATGTTAATAATTTTAATAAATGTTTAGTTATTATTGATATCTCAACAGAGACAGAGAAATTCTGGAAACAAATGTGGGTTATCTAGGCGTTTACAGGCCTTATGACCTGTCATTGGCTGGGTTAAGTGGCCACTTGATGTATTACAACATTCCCCATTCCGCCCATTATCTGACAACCATGTATGACAAATTTTTGAAACTTGTATTTATGTTGAGTTTGTACAGAAGAATCCACATGCGTGTTGTGTTTTCGAGTGATTTTCAATATTTTTAATATTTTTTCCCTATAATGACATCAGTTGAGAAGACAGATAATCATTTTTTGGGAATCTAACTTAATGGTGTAGGTAAGGTTAGGTTAGGTTAGGTTAGGTTAAGTGTAATCTGTCGAAAACACAACTCGCATGTGGATCTTCTGTACAAACTCAACATATATACAAGTTTCAAAAATTTGTCATACATGGTTGTCAGATGATGGAAAACCCAAACTACAAAAATTCTTAAATTTCACAAAACGTGTTTTAAATTTTAAAGGTTGCATGTACCTGTAATTTCAAAACATTACCGGTAAAACGGTAAAAAATATTATACAGATTCAACTGACATAATAAAGAAGAATTTAAATGGTATTTTGGGAATAAACTGTCTGAATTTAAAAAATTACTTTGTTTTCATTTTCCCGAAGAACAAAGATTTTTATCTTCAAAAAAAGCTTTTCGATGTAATTTAAAATTCAGGTTGAAATTGGAAAAGATTTTAATGTTTAAAAAAGCTCTTTTATACGCCCTCTGGGTGCATTCAACCCTCCCGCGAAGTGTCATTAAGTCATCGCACTTGTGTATCCAAGTTTGTGGAAGATAATTGGTTTGTCTCGCGAGGCGATCTTAACATTTCTTGTGCACACAGTTAATTAATGCTGCACTACCAACACATTACATTTGTATTTTGGTTATAATATAAAACTACATAATATTAGATATTATTGATATCCCAATAGAGACAGAGAAACTTTGGAAACGGATGTGGGTTATCTAGGCATTTACAGGGCTTATGACCTGTCACTGGGTGGGTTAAGTGGCCACTTGATGTACTACAACATTCCCCATTCCGCCCATCATCTGATAACCATATATATGACAAATTTTGGAACTACTATATATTGAACTCGTCTTCGTCATTCCGCATTACCGAAATTTTCTATGCTGGTCTCATCTGTTGAGAAGATTGTTAAGCATTTTTTGGCAATCATCTTTATTGGTGTAGGTAAGGCTCTACCGAGCTTTATTACTTACTAGAAGACGCCTGAAGATGTCTCTCCAATTTTTGTTCGCTTTTTATTTTAACCAGTAAATCTTATTAACAACATTTTAAATGTATCCAAATACTTGTAGACAAATTACTGGATTATACCCATGCTGGGCTGATATCAGATATTATTGATATCCCAACAATAATATCACTTAATACGTATGTAGATACTTCTTATTACATTACTAATAATTATTAAATTGTGAATTTGTTTCATATTATATAATATTATATTGATTACTATTTGTATGTCGCATTATTCTCTATTTTTTCCTGTATTTAAAACGTAATGTAAACCTTAAAAAAACAGCTTTATGTCGAAAAACAGTCACCTTCTGTATAAAAAGCCTTCAAACATTATTCCTTTAATGGTACTATAAGTGCAGTAAATATTTTTAATTATTTTACACGAGGCGGAATTACCAGTCTTACGCTTCAGCGCCGGTCCAAGGTATCATAAATACGAAATATTTTTATCTATAAAACCACATTTAATATTAACTTTATACATGGTAGATGATTGTAGGCTCTGTTAGTGTAAAATATCAGTTTGCAAAATAATTATTTTTAATAAATCAAATATAAAGGAATTTTTATTCGAATAATTCGGTAACTTATCCATGACTAAAACCATTTCAGTGTATATTTCTAATTCTGCAAACAATATTCCATATTGAATCGGAGATAGTTTGGAATTTAATTAATCAATTAATAACTTTGGTCTAAATTTATATGGCAGCATTGCATAATCCTTTTTGTAGGTTGGGCTAACGGTAGCTATTTTTGTCGGTAGAGAACACCAATTTATTTCAATTTACCCTCTTTGCCAATCCATTATTTTGTGTTACAATTTACCTAACTGATTTTTTAACTGAACCTCAATGCACAAGAGTACATTTTATTTATTTACAGGAAAACCGTTATAAATTGCATTAGAAAATATAATAAAAATAATAAGTAAAAAAAAATCTCTGCAATAAATTTATTGCTTTATATAAATATATGTTAATTAATCAAAATGTGTTTTCACTCGGAAAGCAAACGCCGCAAATGATTTGGAAATTTTATTGAAGTTATTGGAAGCTCGCCATTAATACGATTTTTGTCTATAATTTAAATGAACAAGGAGTACAGAGAAGAGGATTATTATATTAAGAGTTTTTGGAGAAATATTGATGGAGACTTTAAAGGAATTCAGTTAGTTATTCAGGACAGTCGATTGAACCATAGGCTATTTATGACAGAAAAATTATATCGGTATTTCACGGCACTGCGCGCTGTTGTAAAGGAAGGTAATATTTTTTACATATGAGGTTATTAATCAGTTTTAAAATAATGTTTTAAGCCGTAACACGTGTATCTGATAAACCTCTTTTATATATTTTCAATACGCGATATAATATGAATATTGTAAGCAGGATTTTATATTTTTGAGACCCATATTCCAAGTTAGTTTTAATTAAACACCTCATTGGAATTTTTGTTTTGTTTAAAATAATTTATAAGATTTAATTCTTTCACAAGTTGACGTAGGTAAGTTGAGTAAGCGTAAAATAAAAGTATTTTATAGAAATAAAATAAGGGATGATTTCGCAGGTCTTTTGTTAGAAAAAAATATTTATGTGTTGTTTAATTTAATGTACGAGTTGAAAGTCCGCGATGCGCCGTTCGCCACTATAAAATTATAGGTATTATAAACCGGATTGTGGTCTAGTGGGAAATTAGAGGACTCCGAATCAGAATCTCTTGGTTCGAGCTCCACTCCAGCTCAGCTTGCAGAGTTACTTTCGACTATTTGAAAGCAGCCCAGAGCTGAAATATTTGAGTATATCTTAAGAACTCAAATATTTTTTTTTTTATTAACAAAAATTTTTTTTTCGCTAAATAATGTATTGCTTTGCATGTTGAGTCTAATGATTTTATATATTAAAAAAATATATATATTCGAAATGATTTTCTGAAAATTTCGCTTTTCCTCATTTAGTTGTTGACACAGGTGCTACGAAACTTAGGTTGATTTCAGGTTGTCGTAGCGCAAAATAAATTCAAGACGTAATTGAAATTGAGTTGGGTCGTAGATTAAACTTAGCCGGAACAACATGCTATTTAATATCTGCTAGGTAGGTGTATATTACATTCACACTTGCAAACTATGAAACAGACAACTATAATATCTCTTTCACTAAGCACAAGAGCCTGTTTTTTTAATTGGTGGGGTATGGCGTAAAGTGTCAATATAATACCTATAATTATGTATATGTATATGTACTTTATATATGTTTAACATGTATATGTACTTTAATAATGAAAAATAAAATAAATAAAAAAAAAAAAATAAAAAAATTAAAAAATTATTGTCATAAGTTTCTGTAATGTTGTTGTGGCGGGCAACAATGACGTCACGCGCCGACGGCCGCCGACGACCGCCGACAATGACGAGACGAGGCAAGGCGAACACGTACGAACGCGTACGAACTTACACCGAGAATCCCTTCGGCTCGCCTCGTGAGCGCACGCGTCTCTAAGGCACATTATTCCCGCCAACATTCGAGAATTTAAAATCATTGTTTTACTAGCCATTTTTTAACATTCTATTTCATTCGTTTAAGTGTTAGAATCAGTAGTTAGTTTTTGTGAATAAACCATTGTAAAAAACGTAAGTACCTGTTTTACTCTCTCTCTTTCTGTGCACCCACATAAATCTATACTACTTAATTGGCCACCAACTAGGTGACGCCCAAATTGTTTATGAAATGCTAAATATTTTTATTTTTTTTTAAATATCTACTACGCAACATCATCTTACCTTCATATAATAAAATGATCTAGATATGCTTCACTACTTTGGTGTACCCTATGCATCAATGGGTGCGGATAAGGGAAATTAGTAGTTGTAGTTTACCTGGCACAAAGACCTCAAAAATCACATTTTTCTTAAATTAAAATAAATGTATGTAATTTTACGATATTTACACATATTCCAATTTGTTATTACCTGCATTTTTAATAGAACCTAAGCGGCTAGTGTATGTTAATAGGAATCAGGTTGTGCGAAGTTGGGATTCAATAAAAATTTTATTTCTTCACGTCATCGTTTAAAGTCGACAACCCACAAAAATTTTAAAAAATTATTATGGAATTTTTATTTTGTTTCCTCTATTCTTTAAAATGACCTTATTTAGGTTTTTTAGGCATTTTATTTAAAATTTTTATTTTGTTTAAACACTATAAATTAAGTATAAAATAAAGGGGTTTTCATTTTTTTTAAAAAAAACCAAAAAGTTTTTTGATGGGTTTTAAAATTTTTTAAAAAGTTTTAAAAAGGACAGGAATAGGTTTTTTTAAACCTTGGGGGTTCGGGGGGGGGGGCCGCGGGGCCGAACTTCAAAATTTAATTTAATTTGACTTTATTAATTCAAAAAATGTTTTCTTGGGTTTTTTAACTGGTTGTAAAACAAAAATTTAAAAAGGGATTTTTTTTCATTTTTTTTT
>JAGVSP010001671.1:0-93765 GCA_022494985.1 Micrasema minimum
AGTTAATACGACGATATTTTTTCCCAAAATCTAATATTCACGATGGTTCCGCCTTTGGCAATATAGTGAGTTTTTTTTCTGAATTTGTACTTATTGTTTTATTTTAATTTTAACTATATTATATATAAATACCAGTTCCTTGCATGGATAAAAGAATGTGTGTAGCCAGCTTTAGTAGCTATATTGAAATATGTCTTACTTTTGGGTTGTGGAAACTACATCAAGCACTTGCAACGATGCCTACGCCTACATTAGTGACTTCGCTGGCTTTGGACTTGTGGTATACAGCTTCAAGACCAACACGTCCTGGAGGATCAGGCATCTCTACTTCATGCCAGACCCCCTGTCAGGACCCTTCAATATTGGAGGAGTGACATCTCACTGGATCGATGGAGTTCTGGGACTGGCTCTAAGTGATCTACACAGCAATGGGTAAACGTGATTCTTTACATTAAAATATTTCAGGTGTGGTCTTCATGAACAAATAAATAATTATAAGGATTGATTTGGTACGAATGCAGTGCACTATGCATCACCATGTGCGTGCTGATAAGGGAAAATAGTTATAGTTTTAACTTTAAGCATGAAATTTCAAATTTAAAATATGATTAAAATGTATTTTTGATTTGTTATATTTTGTAGGTTTAAGACTCTATACTTTCACTCCTTAACGAGTACTACTCAGTTTGCAGTATCCACAGAAGTCTTGCAAAACCAGACGTGGGCCAGTTCTGAAGAAGCATTTGATAAATTTAAAGTATGTTTATGCATGTATGAGGCGTAATGTAACTGTTCAATTTTAAAAAAATACTCTAAATTAATAAATTAAAACTATTTTCCCTAGGTTTTAGGCAATCGTGGCCTTTTCAGTCAGTCTACAACCAATGCATTTGACACGGAAACTGGTGTTATATTTCATACTCAGGTAGGTACATAATAAGGTACATATTTTTAAGTTAAATAAATGTATTGTTTTAACCATGGGACCAAAAATAAATTAATATTAGGTACAATGTTGTCTGCCTAGACTGCAAAGCTCGTAACTCCATGAATAGCAACTTTCCAGTGGATACTTTAAACGTAATTTCTTAATTTTTAACATCAAAACTGTCATTTCAAAAATACACATTGTACTTTATTTACTTATAATAAGTGAACAACCATACGTATTTTTTAAATAAGTATGAATTTTCATGTATCAAAATAAAGAAATATTACTAATAGTCTCCTAATGAAATGTTGCTGTTGATGGGGTTACAAGTTTTATAGTCTAGGGTCTGGGCAGACGATGTGAAAAAAGTAAAACTTTCTAAACGTTTAGATACTGACAATATGTTAATGTTCTGTTAATACATATACAGAATAAATAAATAAGTACACAGTGCAACCAAACTGAACCATGTACTTTTGTTACTTACTGTAGTATACGCCGGAAACTGCGGTAATCGCAAAAATTTTCATTAATTTGAGCGTTTGAAAGATATTTATTTCTAATATTGCAGACCTTATTCGGTGATCAAAATTTTACCTATAAGCATGACCATAATATTCTTATTTTATTATCTTTTTTTCATAGGTCAATAGAAATGGAATAAGCTGCTGGAATACAAGAAAGGGTTTGAATTATTCAACTCATTTAGTAGCGGAGAGTGAAGAGTTACTAGAGTTCCCAGCGGATATAAAGGTTATAATACTATGTACCTATCTCTACACTCCCGCGAAGTTCCTCACCAAAGTACTTGGGAATGTTGTTGAATGAAGTATGGGTAGCGTCATACTAAGCAGTAAGGTAATGTCGCCGAATACTGCCCACTACCCTTATTCCGCACCCCCACTTATTTCGTAGGTAATCAGCAGAACTTAGCGGAAGGTTTTTGTACCTAAGCAAAGTCGTGTTAGAATACCATATTATCAAACAAACGAATGAGCTGCATTCAATATACAATAAAAATGAACAACTCCTAATTCGCCCCCGGCGGTATTGGGACCAAAAAAGTTAAAAACTCACTTTGTGTTTGATATGCTATTTTTAGACAGTATGGATTCCCATACGGCTTATTTAAAAATCTTTTTTGGTAACGCCAAATACATAATAACTTAAATTATTTCATTAAAAAAATATTTAAAATAAAATAAGTGGAGTGCGGTATTTGGCGACATTACCTTATAAAGTGACCCACTACCCACTTAACCTTCTTACTTTGGTCAACTTCACAAGAGTTTGGAGCTAGTGTAAAGGTTATTCATTAATTTGTTATTATTCTTTGTCTTGTTTCAGATTGATATCGATAGAAACATTTGGGTCATATCGAATCGCTTGACAAAATATTTATATGGTTCTCACAACAAGAATGATATCAATATAAGAATAATGAAAGTAGGGGTTGATGATGCTATAAAAGAATCTGATTGTATAAATTAACTAGTAAAAGACAATCAAAATAATTAAGAAAAACATTAAAGTATACTAAACCAAATAGGAGATTTTTATTTTAATAACATCCTCCTTTAAATATTAGATTTCTGGTATACCTTATTTGTACAAGGTGTAACAAAACTCGATCTACAAGCGGGAAACCAGTGAATCTACGTCACATTTGGAGTCGATTTTGTAGAGTATTTTTTTTTATTTTCGAGAAAATTGAGTACAAAGTATTTTTTTTTTCATTTATTATAACTTCTACCTTAACTACGACGATTTATAACTGCATTAGACAGTAATGTTTTATATAATTATTAAATATATATTTTTTTTAAAAAAATCATAGGTTATTAAAATATTCCTAACATAACTAATTAATATGGAAATAATATGACCTTAAAATTACTTACTTACATTAAAATATATTATGAAACCTAACCTTAGGGAAATATTTTTTTCTAAATAAATTAATAAATGAAGATGTTTGAGTTTTTTTTTTATAATTATTTTTTTAAATTTTAAATTTATAAGGTTGAATTCCCGCAGTTTTTAAGCAGAGATTTGCTCTCTATTACATTATGAAATATAAAAACAAATGAATATATATATTATATATAATTATAAAATTTGAAAAATAAGGTTTACTAGATATTTTTTGAATACTTCTTTCGTCTTCTTTTTTTTCTCTTCATCTAGTATTTTTTCTTCGGGAAGTCTATTTAAGATACGTGGGATTATACATGCCCGTCCTGTCTCCGTACACGCGCTCTCTTCTCTATATATTTACCTTTTATTTTTCGCCGCGTTCCATATGCATGACGGATTTGTTTTTTGTGTGTATCTTTGAGGAGTTCTTCTGTTATAAGTTAATAATATAACATACTTTGTACTGATAAAACACCACACTTTCGGAATAGATTTTTATGGTTATCTTTGTAAAGTAACAAGTTTTGTTGCTCCAATTAAAAGTGTTTTAGTGATGAACTTAGTCATTTTAAGGTTTTTAATGAAATTTGTTGCCAGGTTAAACGAATAAACGAATCCTATTTAATACCCTGGTATCAAATTAAGAAATCCGGATTATTTCCGATATGGTTTGTCGTAAATATTTGATAGTTATGTATGTAGGGTACACAATATTATTTAGCACATTATTCTCCGCCCTTAGACGGCCTCTGGGTTCGTATTATGGCCCCAGGGCTCCCTTGAAACATGGCTTAACTTTCCGATTCTCGGCTCTAACTTAGGGTTAACTCGACATAAGCTCTTGTATTCTTCCTTTATGTTCGTGAAATATTTTCTCGGTGCCACTTATTGCGTTGTTAGGTCTCGAATTCCAGATTTCGTAGCGAATTTTCATACAGTATTGTATAATGGTATACTATTATGTATACTTATATCAAAGTCTAACACTGAAAAATACTTCAGAAAAATTATATAGGTACTACCGAGTATGAAAGATACTATTTGATCGACATACGTTGCTTACCTGCATACTTACACACTACACACCTTACGTGCAATTCTTATGTTTAGAAGTATCTAATATTTAAAGAATACTTTAAATTTCATTGATTTTGGAACCAACCACCCTTTAACTACGTTTGAACTGAATAAAATAGCTGATTTAGTATTTTCCTTCCAACAAGAATTTTCAAAAAATATACGCTTCCTAGGGTTAATTTCATAACACTTCTTATTATCAAATCCACCCTCTAAAGGCTCCAGCGCTTAGGCCAATACACGAAACGTGTCACGTAGATGTCTAGTGATGACGAAGTTGCCTATTGATGACGTAGGGAGCGACGTAGGTAGAGGGTAACTAGACACCTCAGACACGGTAGTATTTTTCAAGTATAGAATGTCACTTCTCTGAATTATTCCTGTTCGTAGGTATTTTTTAAACCAAAATTTATTTTAGGTAAAATAATATTAGGTAGGTATTTAAATATTTTGAAAGGTAAATGGGTTTATATAATATGCACGAATACGAAGTTTGAGAAAAGACTTAACTGTAAAATCTATCTCGAGAGACAATAAATTCTTCGTAGACGTAATTACCAAGAAACACAGCTAGAAGGAGTGTTTATATTTATCCCGGCTGGAATGATCTAGAATACTAAGGTAATTCTAACAATTTGAGCTCCCACGTAAAACGTTTATCTATTTTTACAAAAGACTACCCTTCCCGTGTAACTAATGGCGAGCTACCCCCACCTTGCACCATTTAGGATTTCCTGAATAATTATTTTATTGTACAATGTTTTTCAAAACAAAGGGTAGGCCTAGGTATATTTAACCGTATTAGAATTTTCTAAATTTAATAGTCATTGAAAAACCGGTGGATTAGGAAGTAATATAAAATATGCACCTAACCCTAGAAAGATAGAAGTAAGAAGAGGTTTTTTTGAACATCTTTGATATAACCACATTTTGAATATATTTGTATATTATGGAAATTATATACCAAAGGTACGTGTAAAAAATACTATAAAGAAATAATATAATAACCTTTGATTCTTAGTTGGTGTAGTACGTAGTGTGGGAATCTACTTGAAGTTACCATGGGGCCTAGAACATAAATTTGGAAGATTTTTGGAAATTTTCATTTCTTATCCGTTATTTAGAAAATAGTACAACAATAGAAAGAAAATATTTCTACGCCATACAAAACTCAGATACTGGATTATTTCTGTCTTTCCATTATTAGAAATGCAAATGAGTTGAAAATATTTCCGAATAAATATTGTTTATATTATACAAGTTATAAGTAAAAATATTATTTTGGGATAGACGATCATTTACCTGAAATAATATTCCAACGAAGTGTCGTAAATAAGATTTTCCTTTATTAAATCTTAACTTGCTTAAAAGTTTTATTTTCTTTATAGGGTGGGAAAATTCCTTCGACCACAGTGGTCGTACGTCAGGGAAATTTTTAATTAAACCGCTAGATGCTCACGGTCATAAAATGCAAAACTTTCCGATTGAATTTCATGTATTTCTGTGTTTTTATGATTTTCTCAAATTTCAAACTTGTTAAAAAATATTAGATCGCAGAGATCGGGTCCATACAAACCATACTTAGCAATAAATCCGTTTCTGTTCCGCCAGTAGGTATAAATTTCTTCGACGAATGTCTGGCTATTGAACTCCTCGGGTTTCCAAACATTTGTCGCATTTTAAGATACGATAAGACAGCGCTGCTATTGTTCAAAAAATAATTCACTTAAGGGTTATGAATTTAGTTTGATTGCGAATTTCCCATAAAGTGGAAATAAATTCACATCTAGCTACCCAATTCCGTTAAAATTGCCTAAAGCATTTCACAAAGGAATCGATCAAAATGAATAATTGCCATAGGTGTGCGAGCAAAGATATAGGATGTTTTTTTTTGT
This sequence comes from Micrasema minimum, assembly GCA_022494985.1. NCBI lineage: Eukaryota > Metazoa > Arthropoda > Insecta > Trichoptera > Brachycentridae > Micrasema > Micrasema minimum. The sequence continues at coordinate 5,821 of JAGVSP010001671.1, forward strand.
GGTTTGATTAAGTTGCCATAACTTTTGTAGTGGTGGCTATTTCGACAATAATTGAAAGCTGATTTATGTTTAGTATGCTTTGAAATTTTAACGCAAATAGACTTATCCCAAAACCACGTTTGTAAATTGCGAAAATTTGTTTTGTTTTCAAAAATTGGATTTCCGAATCGCGTTTTATTCAAGGCAGCCGCGGAGCACTGCCCGAAATAATATAAAAACACAAATGGCTTACAATTATCGTTTTGATAAAGCTATTTGTACAGACATAACCGTGATTTTAGTGTTTTGTTTTTATTTAAAAAATCAAACCGCTAAAAAACCGGGGACAAATAAAATAAACTAAATAAAATATATAATGGGGAACAAATATTTACTAACAGTGTTTTTATTTTGAATAAATAAAATTAACTCAGAAAATAAACTCCGAAATAACAAATAACTAAAATTTGAATGAAATATATTTATTTAACTCCTCTATCGAAATTCTTCGACCGCCCACCCTATTTCATTGAAGTACCTAATTTAATAGACGATGCGGCTTCTAAATCTTGGTTTTGTGAAGGGTAATTTTTCCTATTCTTTACATTTTGTGGTTTTGTAGAAATAGGATAGAAGTGCGGAAAAAGAAAAATAAATTTTCTACTCACATTAATTTGTCAAAGTGTGCGAAAATAAATCATACTATTTTTTTTTTCCTTTATGATATAAACTTTATATCATAAAGAAATGTTGAATTTTATAGAAACAGTACGTAAGTAGGTATGCACCTAAATGGATTATTTAAACACTTCAATCCATAACACTGGTCTGCAAAAAAAAGTTTTTTTTTCTCCTTCTAATTATTATAAAGCGATAAAGCAGGAATTTTTAAAAATGGATTTTTAAAAATGTAGCGTGTTTTTAGCTTTAAGGCTGCAAATTAGGCCAGCAGCTTTAGAAATGTTGTTGTTTTACAAAATGATATTCTGGATTTATTGACAGCCACAAAGCAATGAAAAAATTATTACATGTAGGCAATGATGTTTATTTTATGTCTCTCACGTCTCTGCATATAGGTAGGTATTTCAAACCATAATCTAGGGTAATTTTGAATGATTTTCGAAAAATTAAAGAATTTCAAGGAGAAAAAATATTACGTGAAGCGGTCGTTTTTGTCATTCTTCATCACAAGACCAATAAAATTAAAATTCATATTATCATAAATTTAATCGTTCCAAATATCGAACAATAATTTTCCCAGACGTTTCATTTTGATAACATTGGATTGCAAAAAGCTGAATAGAATAACTACATTATAAAAATCAGAATTGTTAAGGCCCGGTTGCATCGAAAAAGGTTAAGGCCAAATTCAAATAATAGTTTTTTTTGCAACCAATTTTGACATAAAAGGAACGATTATTTGAATTTAACCTTAACTTTAACTTTAACTTTTTTCTATGCAACCGGGCCTAAATAAGTTATTATTGGTACCCGAACCGGTCGCGTTAAATTTAGCGAAATAATCAATGCTAAATAAAGATTTCTAGCAACTCCTACATAGGCCCAACTCATCGCACTGACATTTCTTGGTTTATTATTTCTAACACGGATCATTATTTTTACTTATAGTTCTTCAATCGTTTAGGTGATCTTCATAAGTCTGCTGGGAGTTCTTGACCGGTTAGTGTAAAAAATAAAGAAAGGGGTTAAGAAGAAGGTAAAAATACTATCACTGGAATTTTTAAAAACAAATTAATAAAAAAACCTTTTGCATATTTGATAAATAGTTTTTATTTATTCGGGGAATTTTGATTTTTACATGAAATAATATAATAATTTAAAAAAAGTTACAATTGAAGTTTTCTATTTTTTATATTTTACTCACCAAATTTCAATTTAGCAGTATTTTTTATTTTAGTTATTTTTAATGTGTGTCTTAACTCTATGCTATTTTGTTGTTGTGTAAGATGTGCTGAAACTGTGATTTAATTAATAGAAGTTATTCATTTTTCATGCATTTTAGTTTATTTTACAGAAAAATGCTTGACTATTTTCAAGTACAAGAAGAAAACATAAACTTGTGTTTCAGGTACCAATCAACTGTATAATAATTGCTATTTATCTATGTACGTATGTACATATTATAAAGTTGTTAGGAAACTACCCATTAATCAAAAGAGTTTGCTAAACAAATAAACGCTGACATGTCATCGCTGAAAATGAAAAAGGTTTTATTATGTAAAACCGGGATTGTAAAATAAACTGAATCATTCTGAAAAATTATTCACATATTTCGGAAACAGTTGTATTTTTAGCTCAGACAAGTTAATTGGCGGATTAGTTGAAAACATAAGAACAGTATAAATACTTATGAAATTGTATAATTTAAACTAATCATTACATCTAAAATACTAAATAACACTTTGTATTTTTTTGATACAAGATTTAGGATAAATTTACAGTTTAAATAACACTAAACCTAATAATGCCAGGAACACAATAATTTAGTAAAACAAATCATTTCACTGTATTTATATATACAAATTATGTAGTATTATGTTCATACATACAGTTTTCCATTCAATTTAGTTTTTTGATTTCTATCAATTTATTTTCAATCTGGGTAAATGGTGGTATGTAATAGTTGAAAGTAAGTAAAATGGCATTTTACACTACAATACAACGAGGAGTTCTATCATGTATACGTACTTACAAGTATTATATGAATTGTGATATTGTTTTCCAAAAGTCAGTATCTACCACAAATATAATGCAAATAATGCATTTAGACTACTATCAAATAAAATGGATACTTATTCACATTATTCAAAAAAACATAAAGGATGAAGTAATATCTAAGTAACGTGGCTTAGGAATTAACATAGGCTAGGACCAGAACAGGTATGTAATCATTATAATGGTCACGTTATGGACAAGATTTTATCAATTAATTTCCTGTAAATTTATTTACTTGATCAATTTAAAAATGTTTTAGTATTCAAAATAATATAAGTAGGCAACAAGACAATATAAATAACTGCCTACATATGTTGTTGTGGCAATTAATAAAAACTCAGTATCATTCATTACTCAGTCAAAATTGAATTAAGCCGACAAATGAACAAATTTACGTAATATGACAGAATGGAACTAAATTTCAAAATCATTATGAAGTCTCCTCTTTATTAAAGTATTCATATTTATAGCGCATGTACATAACTTTCATTCTGTCCCAACAATTGTCGAAGGAGTCCATGGCAGGTCTAACATCCAACAGGGCAAACTGGTGATTACTCTTGTCCACGACTCCTCCGTCGTAGTAGTCAATGACGTACTTCACTTCCTTCCCGCAACGGTCCACGATCCAGTCGTGGCGGTCAAACGGTAGCTCGTATCTAAAAAGATGTAAATATAATTTCAATTATTAATTATCATATCCTTGCATTTCAATATCCTTGTCCATATTTCTATCCCTAGTGAACATGCTTCGCAGATATACAAATTCTTCCACCTGTCGACCTAAGCTATCTCCATTTATTACAATCTTACACTTAGCATTATTCACATTTCCTTCAAAAACATATATTAAATAAATAAATAAATACCCCATGAGCTGGCGCATCCTGGCCCTGGGGCTGTACTTTGTGGCTTTCCCGCCAAAACTCTTGAGTCGAGGGTTGCCGCACTCCCGGGCGTGGAGAGCCTCCCACTTGAGCACCTCCCGCCACGCCTGAAATAAACACAACACTCAATAAAAGCTCTATCCCTATGTATTTTTGCTATCGCAAAAGTTTCAATACATACTTATTCTTCAACATCTTATATTACTAAACTTGTGACTTCCAATGTTGATAAATAACATGGAAGTGTTTCAAAACAAATAAGATTGATTGTTTTAAAAACATTTTGCTGTAGAATATTGAAAACATTTAAAATAAATAATTTAAATTGTAATCCCTTATTATGAGGTTCAAGCAAATATAAAATATAATTATAGGTAATAGAAATACAAAACTGTTCATTGTTAGCATTATGTATCTTGATGATGTCATCCATATCCTTCTGCTGAATGGTCTCTTCTTTCCACCTCCAGCCCTTGCGCAGCATGGCGTTCCAAAACATCTGCTGGCTCGGGTAGACCCAGAACTCGGAGCTGCCATCGGGCATGGCTCGCGGGATGCTGGACACCTGGCGCTCCGTGGGCAGCGGGAAGGGCTGGTCCTGCGCGGGCTGCTGGTTTGCTGGCGGCATCTAAACAAGCCTTTTATTCAATACACTCTCTGGGCACATAAAGCAGACACATGCAACACTAAATAGTAAGAAAAAGTATTTTTTCCATCCCAGAAAAAACTGACTTTTTATGAGTTTTATTAATTACGTCGGTTTCTTATTTATCACATGACATTTACGCTGCAAATCATACTATATTTAACTTATATAGATTCATATTCAAGGGTAACATAATATTTATGTGATAACATAACATATGTGTGACATAAAGATTGAATACTGTCAAGGGTTGATTTTATCCCCTTGGTTAGTGAAAAAATCAGATGCAGACAAAATACAATTTGATGTGTTGCTCCTTAAATTAATATTATCTGGTATTAGTCCAGGTGCTTCATTCTCAGATAAATATTTACTTTCTATTAGCTGCATTAACACAAACTGCCATAGAAAGATAAGTGCGAGTATGTTACAGTAAATCAATTATTGCAGACCCTAATTTTAGGCCCAATGCATGATTTGTTAATATTTTAAGAATATAATTTTTAAACATACTATCATTATTTCATGTTAACAATTTTACTCAAATCCGTAGTATAAATTGCAAACAGAAGTCTAGAATCCCTAACATCTAAGCGCTCTGTAGTTGCAACATTAGTTGGGGTCCAGCCTTCTATACTCACGTAATAGTTAAATCAATGTATCTTTTCAACATAATGTCTTAAGTATTATAAAAATCTGTTCAAAGTCATGGAGGCTATAATTACAATAGTATATTATATGCTTGGTAGTTGCAGGACAAATTATTGGAATCTAGCCTCTTTAATGTACAGAGCCCTTAAGGCATTATAACGCAAAAATAGTGCTACATAAATTATCGGATAATAATTAAATTAATTAAATAGCATACAAAAATATATAATTATGTGTGAAAACAATATATTTTACTAGTATGTCTACCGAGTTTTCGTTGATTGAAGATTTCTTTCAGCATCTTAGGCATCACCATTACAAATAATTGGGTAAAGTTTTTATCCTTAAGAAGTGAAGGTCAACAGAATGAATCAAGATATTCTGACTAAACAATAATTCTGCCAAATCTCCCTCGTCTACTCGGGTTACACCATAATTCTTCCTATGTAGACCCAAGTGCTAAAGGACATTTTTTTTTTGGCATATAAAGTTAGAATAATTTTGACTCACCATATTATAGGGATTTATATCATCTTGGTCATGTTTCACAGGACATTCGGAAGGGCGGGGGACAGCCTTGTGCTCCTTGTGCATAGGACATTCTGGTGGCGGTGATTTAACTACATTCTCTTTATTTGGAGTAGCCACTTCTGCGGCCGAAACGCTGTTACCCATGTTTTTTTTAAAATCTAGGTTATGTTATGTATTATATAATTGTTTTATTATATTGTGACATCAATTACAAAACGAATATTCAAAGCTGTGGTACTTGATAACATGCATGTAAAAATGATATACAAATTCAATACAATGTGTAATATAAACGATGAATAAAGAAAAATTCACAATTTTAAATTTTAGCTATATTTCAGATATCAGATTTTAGATTTTAACTGTCAATTGTCAAAGTCAAAGGAAGGTAGGAAGGCAGAAAGGAAAAGAAAATTCCAGACTAAAACCATAGACCACAATACCAGGATCATAGATTAGTGATGTCTTAGTCGGTAATATTAGTTCGATATATTAGTTCGATATAGAATAAATAATCGCTTGTTTTAAATATTGTAACTGTTATGCTATAAATTAATATACAATTTATATTATCATACAATTTTTAGGAAAAAACACACAAAACATTTTTGAAAATAAGATGAACTAAATTGAAAGTATAAAATGATAATGAATGGATTTTTTTTTGTGGAATTCTGCATAAATAAAATACATTTATAGAAAAACAATATATATGTAACTTTAAATAAATTCCGAGATTTAAAAATATTTTGGAATATTTTTTGTTAAAAGCCCAATAGACTCCAGACATAATGATTTTTTTTAGCTTTTTGCAAAATTTTTAAGTCATTGAAAAAACACGGTTTTACCTCTATTTTTCCTTTCTTTTCTTCCCCCTACCCATTCATTTCTGATTACGAAAAAGTACGCAACATAAATTAAAAAAATACATTATTTAAGTATTTTACGTTTGCATTTTATTATTATTCCTAGTTTTTTTTTAATGTTTTTCATAATTTAGTGATGCTGACATTATATTATTTATTTATAAAAAATGCTACTGTCATCAGCTAGTTTGTGTAAGGGAATTTCTTTTTAAAAATTATTATTATAAAAAAATGTAATGTGTATCTTTCAACGAAAAATATACTAATCTTACAAAGAACATTAAAAATACTTTTTTAGGCTAAGAGAGGGGATTTTTTCAACCACTATATTTCCGTAAGTACCTATTTTATTTTTATCCTATTCTGGGATGAGTAGGTATTGCATAATAATAATAAATGACACTTGTGTTTTTTTTTATAATGAAATTTGCAAAACTTTTGCGAACTGGCTAAAGAAAGGCGTAACCACTGTACAGATTTTTTAACTAAATAGTAAGATTTCTATTTGTCTCTTTTTAACGCGAGTGCTTAACGTACTTGAAAAAGAGAGATCTATATTTTGTTAGCGTTTCTTAATTTAATTTTAATTCTGCTCGTTTCTGCTGAGCCAAGCCTTGTATGTGACTAAAATAAAAGTTTTTATTTTTTACTGTTTTTTGGAAGATAGTAGATAAGTGAATCGTAACAACTGTAAAAATGGTTGTAAAAGTGTATATAAGTGGGATTTCGGGTAATAAGGAGGTATTGTACTAAAATATCATCAGATAAACTATTTTCCTTTATGACGTTTCCACTGGCCGGGCTGTTTGCCCATGTATGCAGTGCTCATCATCGTGAAACCAAACGTCACCGCGATTTTTGTGCAAATAAAGTCATGTTTAATAGTTTTATTCGTTGTACGATACGTAAAGGCATGCATATTATGTTTTTTTGCCTTTCAATCATTCATCAAATATCGTATCTGACAGTCTATACTTGACGAATGTACAATAATGAAAATGACTCCTCGCTTAAAAACATCAAAAGAACAGTTAGTTATAATGATAATAATTATTTTATGAATACATATCATCATTTGCATCGTATGATCGGACGATAATATTCGGTACCTTAATATTATATCATTTTCATAATGAATATAGATGCATCTATAAAATCTATGTTTGTAAACAAAGTTGTGCCAAATAACATCTAGTTATTTAATAATATAGCATTTAGTAGGTGCAAAAACGTTGTATATGTATGAGTTCTTAAAACAGTTGTATATCTGTTTACTAAATAAAACTTGTAATAAGTATATATAGTACAAGTATATATTGTATGTCAATAGCATTGGCATATTTTTATTTACCACAGAAATTTATTAATTCCTATGATATAAGGTTTCCCGAAGCAGTTGTAACATTTTCTGCAATTTGAAGATTTTTTGTATTTGAAATATCTGTATTACACATGATCTAATCAAGTTTTGTGTGGAATCACAAATAAATTGCTATCATTTTTATCGCTTACCATTGGTTCAACTTGTAAATATATTTTTATCTCAGGGTTTGCGTTCATCGATTACAAATATTTTATCTTGATAAGAAAGATAGATAAGTATATTTGTATAATGTCAGAGAAATTGATTTAATTTCTGAAAACAGTTATGATTTGCTATGAAATTGGAAAACTCTTGTAAATATCTGAATATAGTAGGAGGAAGCACAGTGACACTCTGCTTGTGATCTTTATTTACCATCCTTCTACCGAGCTGCTATTGACCGGGACCTTATAAACTAAATAAAATACAACTCCTCCGTAGAGAGGTCAACCAATCTGGGGACATATAAAATTCTCTTGGTCAGGGTGCTTGAGTATGGAAAAATTTATCCTTTTCTCTTTAGTGCAGTGCACTTTGTTTCTGAGATCAGAATTTTAATCGTGGTTAGGTATTGAGGGGTAACTTAACAACTTGCCGTGCAGCTGTCAAAATTTCAAAACATTTTTTCTCTCTGGTTTGTAGAGTAAAGCGTAAGGCTGTGATTGGTTGATACGCGATTGGGTTACGCCTTCATTATGTACTGTCAAATTTCGCTTTTCAAAATCTATTTGATTTTAAATTATTTTATTTAACCTAACCTATCATTAACCTACTGTATAAATTTCATAACCTATTATAAAGGATATTGCTTTTAAAAAGCATTTGATTTAAATTATTTTATTAAACCCAACCTATCTTAACCTACTGTATAAATTTCATAACCTATTATCTATGGATTTAGCAATAGACTAGTCCTCATAAAAAGCACGGTAAGTTGTTAAGTTACACCGGTATTGAAATTATGTACATATGTATCTAAACCACATTAGTGTTTTCTCCATAATTAATTTCCCATATTTAGAATGTCAAAATATGAACTATCAAAATGGATGTTTACTAAAATGGCAACCGAACAAAATAGTAAACCTTCTTGGTAAACAACACTACGCCAGCTGAATTTTAGGTATTTTTATTTTTCAACGGGAAATCACTCAATTAATCACTCCCAAAACATAAAAACTTTTTAGTTTCTCAATATTTTTTAATAAAATTTTAGGAATATAAAAATGCGTCCTTAATTAGTGATTTTCCGTTAAAAAAGAAAAATACCTAAAATTCAGTTGGCATAGTGTTCCTTGGAGGTGTCGAAATAATGTTATAAATATTATAACAACTATGTATGTGTAAAGTTTTAAATACTCAATAGAAAATACTCGTAGATACAAATTTTGATTTTCAGGTAAAAAAACGGCAGCAAAGGGTGCTCATGATACTGGAGTCGAAGAATATAAAGTACGAGTTGGTGGACATCACGGAGCCCGGCAAGGAGGGGGAGAAGGACCACATGCAGACCAACTCCACGTCCCCGGGGGCCACGGTCAGCGACACGAGCCCCCGCCACCCTCTGCCGCCGCAGCTCTTCAACGATACGGACTACTGCGGGGTATGGAACCACTTACTTTAACTCTTATCACAATTCACAATTATCAAATTTAGTGATACTTGATATTCCATTTAAAAAAATTGATTGTATAAATAACTAAAAATTCACATAATTTATTTTTTCTATTAAATTGATTTAAAAATATTATAATATTGATAGAATTCTCATAAAATTTCTAAGTATATTAAGCGTAGTCACCAGTTGATGATAATAAACCTGGTAATTTGAAGACACAACAGCAAAAACAACAAATACAAAAATATTAATTATGGTGACTATAATTAGTGTTTTTCCCCTTCTAAATTTAATTTGAAATTTAAAGAAATTGTGTCCTTTGTTATTTCTGACTACAAATAAAAAAGTATAACTTTTTCTTGTTAATTAAATTGTATAAATACATACACCAGCAGATTCGACATTGTTCTTTGGGACCTTCAAATTTATGTATGATTCTGTAGAGATTATAATAATTTTCATATTAATGATTATGTTTTGTATTTTAGGATTACGATCAATTTGACTTGGCTAATGAAATAGACACTTTAGAACAATTCCTTAAAGTAGAACCACCCAGTGAACCAGAGGTAGCGGAAAAGTCTCCAGAAAAGGTAAATTGTTTTCTTTTACGGGTCAACTATTAAAAAAAATTATTTATTGAACCTTCTTTTTGTGATATCAGCTTAGTTATGAACCTATTAATGATTCTACAATAATACCCGTTGGGAGATTACTTGAATATTAGATACAGATACATATTGGACTTATAAATATCAGGAATAAAACATAAATATTTGTTTTTTTTGTTATTCATAGGAAGTGGAGGCTGCAAAATCAGTTGTTGATATGGAAAAAATAATTGAACAGGTGGAAAGAAACGGTATTACTAGCTCTCGAGAAACATCTGTGGAGGCAGAAACTAAAGTCAATGGTGATGCACAATCTGAAGAAGTAGATGAAGGAATCGATACCAAGGACGAAGACATTGAAATCCAGGAAGAAGAGGAAGTCAAGGAGGACGTTCTAGGTGCAGTAAATATTAAGAAAGATACATCAACCTCGGAGGATCTTATTGCGAGTGAATCAACTGCAGAATGAGCTAATATTATCTATTAACAGTACAGAGGTGCAGGAACAAGTTTCAAGTATTCGTAATGTAATTCTTTATTGTTTACAACTTTACTCATTTCCCAGTATTCACAGTATTCAAATACTTTATTCTTCAGCTTTTCATTATTTATTAATGGACTGTAGTAAGTATGGACTTGAGAACATGTAATTTATTGATGAAATTATCTATTTGATTTAGTTATTTATTATCCCCATTTCATTAATAAATTCATCAACCGTCATTGTTATGCTAATTTGTGTTTTGGATGTTTGATTTTATAAACTAAAATCCATGTTCTGAAAACACATTCAGTTTAAGTCGAACGGGTGGTGGCCCTGTGGGTAGCGTCACGGTCTCTGAGTCCAGAGATCGTCGGTTCGATTCCCCACTTCGACACGACTCGATTCCTATTTTCAAGCACAAGCCGCTTAGGCTTTATTGAAAATAGTATTAACAAATTGAAATATGTGCAAATATCATAAAATTGCATAGATTTCTTTTTTATTAAAAAAAAAAAAAAAAAAAAAAAAATGTTTATGTAATCAAAATATGCATAAATTTTTTTACTTTTATAATTTTCTTTGGTCGATTTATTATTAAGTGTTACGCTTTGTTGTATTCTAAATTTATAATGAAGTATGTAAGTAACAAAGCTTACCGGCACCTCTACGCTTTTATTAAGTCAAAGCTCAAACCTGCCTTTTTAATTTTATGGTTTTTATTACATACATACTTTAATAACTTTTAGTATTAAGCAAACATCAAGACTTTGTAATGTTATGAACAAATCATATATACATAATTTGATTTGTCGAAGACATGTACAAGTGACTAGTTGCTTGTCAACGAGTCACATTCCTATACTAGCTATGTATTTATGTGTAAGACATTCGTTCTTTGGCACTTACAATCGAAATGACATCTTAATGATAACTACATATATATATTTTTTGTTATAATGATCCTAAAATTTATTTTATATGTAGGTATGATATCAAAACATACAATTCATCTAGATGAATTGTATGTTTTAATATCATAGAGTGTTGCAACAAGAGGATTTCTCACTGAAAACTCTTCTTTTGCAAAACATTTATCCCATTACATAAAATTATGAAAGGTTATATCACGTTAAATGGTAATTGTTGATGAAGTTGATAAAATAAAATGTAATTTTATGAAATTGAAATTGAAAATATTGAGCATATAAATTTCCTTTGTTTTACAATATATGTATTATTACATGAACCTCTACACTGGATTGTTATAAGACATACTAGTTGACTGTAAACATGTCTTGCCGTATTTAACAAATAAAGCATTCATATTTATTATGGACATAATTTAGTTATGAATGTATTTAGTATAATATTACGTAATATTTGTATCAATCACAAGGCTTAGCCACACAAGTATAATACTTAGATGATTATAATAATACAAGTTGGTGCATTTGGTTAAAGTGATATTATGCTTTTTGCTATGGATTTATATGAATAGGTTTTTTACATATTTTTATTTACAGCATATTTGGCCTAATTAAAAAAAAAGTTTTTATCCGACATGTAAATATTATTTTGTGTTTTTATCAATAAACATCTTAATGTTATTTTTTATTTAAAATACATGAAATTATTTAAAAAATAAACTGAACTGATTATTTATAAACCTTGTTTATTTTTAATATATTTAAATTATCTGTTCGGAAGTTTGATAAAACCTGTATAGGGACTACATTATAATATCTTGGGTGATACTATAACTTATAACTCTTATTTGCAGGGGAAATAATTCTATTATTATATTGATTATTATGATTTAAATTAACACCTTTTATTTTTCTTTTTAAAAAAAAAAACACATTATGTAATATAACATTAAAAATTAATTATACAATCTGTGTTATAGTAAGCTATTCATACTTTTTACGAATTTATTTGTCAAACCACTGACAAACGGTTAACACTGATGGCATTGTGTTTTATTTTCCCGTTCTTGCAGAAAGAGTAATGTAACAAACATATTTATAACTGCCTTTATAACTCCTGCATCACACCTGTTCTTCTCTATGGCTGCGAATCGTGGCACCTAACTAGGGCCCAAGACAGCAGAATACTAAGTTTGAGAATAGGTGTCTTAGAAGAATTTTAGGTGTGCGGTGGTTTGACTTTGTAAGGAACACAGAGGTGAGGCAACGGACACAGCAACCCTTGGTATCTATTGTCATCCGGCGAAGGCGTTTCTATATATACTACGTATGCCTCCCGAAAGCCTTAACCATGCTTGCCTATTTTACAAGGCATCAGGTTCTCGGTGTCCAGGTTCTCGGTGTCTCGTCCAGTCGGCAGTTTGCGTCAGAGCTGCGGGACGTGGACTTGACTTGGGAGGATGCGCGGGAGCTGGCGGTCGATCGCTTGGCCTGGAGGCAGTTTGTGGATTCCATATGCTCCACATAGGGAGCGGATATGGTATAATGAACAAACATATTTATTCTTCTAAGACACCCACTCCCAAAACTCTGCAGATTGCTGTTCTGTCTTCAGATCGCTAAAAGGCAATTAACTGCAGGGCTGGTATTACATAAATATCAACCTTATCTATAATGTACCAGCACTGCAATTGAAGGCCTTTTTGATCAGACGGCAGTGCTTTAGGCCCTTAAATAAGGTGCCATAGAGGGATAGGACATGTCGTCACAACTTTCAATAATGTTATGTCTAGAAAAAACGCGATTTTTCAGGAGAGAAATTTTAAAGTTTCAAAGTAGGACAAAATGCATTAAAAATAAATGACCATAAAATTAGACAGTAAAATGTAATGTCCCAGAATGAGTTCTGTATCTCATGGAAATACAACCTTGTGTTTGTATGAAATAAAATAAATACATGGAGTAACAAAACTCGTCTACATCATAAATGCTTGGAGTCGAATGTATAATATTAATTATTTTTTAAGTACCTACCTACCGTAGATTAAGTGAAATTGCGCAGATTCTTATTAAAATGCGGCTCTTTATTTTGATTTCTTCATGGATAGTATTAATTTGACTAACTTCCTCAATTTTCTCGAAAACTATGTCAAATAAAAAAAAATCTTCAAAATGTACTCCAAATATGATGTAGATTCACTGGTTCCCCGGTTGTACATCGAGTTTTGTTACACGGCGTATAAAGATAAAATTTTGAAATTTTGTAGGGATATACTGTAGGGATTCCGAAAACATCCACAATGAAAAATTATTGATTTTTGAGATATGACGTTAAAAGAGTGAGCGATAGGAATAGGTAGATTTAGTTTTCATTGAGTTAACATCCAGTTAAGATTGCCTCCCGAGAGCCTTAACCATGCTTGTCTATTTTACAAGGCACCAGGTTCTCGGCGTCCTGGACGTCCACTGACTGTTGACAATCCGTTGGCGTGACGTGACGCGTACCTGACCTGGGAGGATGCGCGGGAACTGGCGGCCGATCGCTTGCTTGGAGGCAGTTTGTGGAATTCATATGCTCCCCATAGGAGGCGGATATTGTATGATGATGATGATGGATTAAATAACTTACTATGTAAAATGTATAAAAGTATATTAACAAAATAAAAGTTGAAAAATCGTTTTCATCCTACCTTTTATTGAAAACAAAAGAAAATATGTACATAAATTTAAATTGTATTATCCCGGAATGTAAAGGAGCTTAGGCTTAGAAAGAGTGTGAACAAATTCACATTGACATCCATAGTATTATACCCACGAACAGGCTATGCCTAATAATTACATTATTACCTCTTATTATTATAATTATTTCATTCGTTTTATTTATTTCATACTTGTTTCTATAAATATCTTTTTACTCTGAAATGTTCATAATCAAGAACTTATTCTTTTATTATATTTTGGGAAAATATTCTAAAATTAATTTTATTCAAATAGATACTACGATAATAATAATAGTTTTACTACATAATTTTCTTGGACTTGACTTGGGAGGATGCACGGGAGCTGGCGGCCGATCGCTTGGCCTGGAGACAGTTTGTGGAATCCATATGCTCCACATAGGAAGCGGATATGGTATGATGCTGATTATGATTATTTCTGAAAATTTTGTAATTAATTTTTTCAATCGTACTTAGTAGTATCATAATCATTCTAAATAAATAAGGAATGAGGAAAGGAACGAAAAACTTGGCTCTGCATTCTACCTTATATAAAGTTTTACTGACGAGTCCCAGTTTTTTTTTAAATCTCCTAAATATTTTTGTATTGTTCGTCCCTCTCTATCTACCGAATACATTTATTCTAATAGTGTGTCGCTAAGATCTGACATCGATAAACGACTATACTAAAAAGTCGATTATTGCATTATTCACCAAGCTGCGTTGACATGGAGAAATATTAGACAAATTGAATAATTTTGGGTCTAATTTTTAGTGCTAATGGACGAAACCATAAAATTTTCTAGAGTTTGTCTAATATTTAATTTGTAACTTTGAAAAGATTAGATAAACGCAAAATGCATGCTTTCATGTGTTTACACACAATGATAATTATGTATTGGCGACCGAAGATTACTTAACGCGCCTTAATATATCTGTTGTAAACACACGTTATACAGTTTGTTTAGAATTCTGTTTGATTTTTATTCAAACGCAAACAGTCCAATAATATAGGCAAACATACTATAGTTACTATTGTTGTGCAGTCTCTGGGAGTTGCTGATAGTATTAAAGTGTATTTTATAATTGGCAGTGTGTTGTGTTGGTTCTTAGCCAAGATTCTCATTCATGCGGATTTAAATTTGTCGCTGATCTGCATAATTAAAATAAATGATTAACGTGATATAAAAATGAATACACCAAAGTTTAAGTTACGCGAACTGTTACGACTGAGAAACTATTTTTGTAATGTGGCCCCAGCAACCAATATTAAAATAGAAGATCCGATGAAAAAAAATAATGGTGAATCGGTTTTGAAATCGGAGAAAGAAATCCATATTAAAAATTCCAGGACAGATTTTAAACTTTGTGATAGAAAAATCGATTCCGAAAACATCGGACCTGAAGTAAAAGAATTTAAAGATATTCCTGGACCCCGATCAATCCCGTATTTTGGAACTCTGTGGGCATATTTACCGATTATTTGGTGAGTTATTTTCATTTTTATGACAGAACGCTAAAAGGACTCGATCGTCATGAGCCTGAATAGTGATCGTCCCAGGATTTAGGGAGCCTGATGTCTTAGCTCTCAGGCTATAAGGATACATAATTACTGCAATAAAAGTATTCAAAATAAAAATTCACAAAATAATATTATCCAACAATAATAATATGTACTAAATGAAAAATTCACTTTTTTTTTTGGTTCAGCAGGAATTTCTATTCGTCGAAAATTATAAAAGAAAGAAATTACTTATTAGACATTCTAATATTGCAAAAAATGCAGAAATCACAGTGAAAAGAAGTACTAAGCATTTATTAAGTAAAAAAAATGTGCGTAATAATTATTCGATGATCCGACATAATATATTTAGATATATTATGAATGTTTATGCCTAAGTACTACGTATGAACATATTTAATTAAATTGTGTAAATTGTTCTTATTTGTCTATCTTTATGCAATATATATTGTAATCATATAATTATATATATTTTCGACGGAATTGAACTATAAATAATATAAATAGATATATATTCTGTATCTAGGTATCTGTTATTCAAATACATATAAATAAATATAAGGTCATTTTGAATTGCATAAAAATATATATGAAAATGTTTATTATTTTGTAGAACATTAGAATTAAATGTGAATTACAGAAACTATTTTTCTTACACGTACGAGTAATTCGTATATGAGAATATTTTTATAATATTTTCACACATTTTACTGTCAACTTTAGCAAACAATTTCATCTAAAATGGTTATTTTTAACTGTTCGTACAGAATAAAGTAATTTTTTATCGCTGAATATGCTAATTGAATACACGAATAATCAACTGGACATTTATTTATTAGATAGGTATATTTTTGCAAAAAGATCCGTCTTTTTTCACCTTATAAAATCAATTTGGCTAAATTCGTTTCGTGTTCAGGAAAATACAGCTTCAACAAATTACACTCGAATTTCTGGAGAAACTACAAGAAGTACGGCAGCATAGTGAAGGAAGAAATCATCCCCGGAGTGACCTTGGTGTACCTGGCTGATGCAGACGCCATCAGGGATCTGCTGAGGGACTCCGGGAAGTTCCCCGAGAGGAGGTCACACGTGGCCATGGCCAGGTTCCGGAAGGATAGGCCGGACAAGTACAACAATGGAGGGCTTCTGGCGACGTATGATCTTTCACATATTTAAATTCTCACTATTCTAAAACTAAAATCGTTACCTATCTTAAATCTATGGTAGGTAATTTAAAACTTTTTGCTTTTATGCTTTGAAAACTATGCATGGAAGTGCTCTTCCAAATTCAAATTCCATTCTCATATTAACCCGTTAAATTGAAACATTGAAAGGGACCATCATAAATTTTTGCGCTTAAACAATTTTAAATTAAACATTCCCATTGTAAACATAAATTATAACTTTTTGAATATACAAACATTAGAAAATAGAAGAATATTACTACTTTCCCTTACCCGCACCCAATGGTGCATAGGGCACTGCATCGGTACACCAAGTGCAGTGTATCTTGATCATTTTTATTACATGAAGGTAAGGTGATCAGTCATACGCTTCAGTACCAGAATATTAAATAATATTAAATAATATCATTTAATGATTTGCTCTTTCTGTTCTATTAAAATCTATGTTTGATTGTTGTCAACTAACAAATTTAATTAGTATACGAGTGCCTGGTCGAGTTACCCGTAGTAATGCACTATTTTACTGTAGCCAATCATCGACCAATTACAGTGCTAACTCACCGATTCGAAGAATGCACGCACTGGCTCACAAGTATACTAACAATATTGATTTTTTTAACACAAGTCTAGTGCATTTTAGGGAACAGTGTCTGGATGCCATCTCTAGCTACCTACTGTGTAATAATTTAAAAATGTCTATGTAAAAGCCCTATGGGCGTAAAAAGAAAATAAAAATAAAATAAATTCGTGTCTATCACGATCTGTAAAGAACTGAAGAATAAGTGTTGTATTTAACAAGTGAATATTCCAATTTTACAGTATTTTAATGATGGTTCTATATTGCTCTCCACCTACCTGTTGCGTTTGTCAAATTTCATTAAAATATATTCTATAATATAGCCCCACACGATACAACGTAATGTCGTAATTCTCTGGATTGCATACGACAATTGCCTTTTAAAAATAAATGTCATTTTGGATTTAAGCATTATAATATATTTTAGTAATGGTCCAGAATGGTGGAAAATTCGAAGCTTATTTCAAAAACCTCTCTCTAGCCCACAGAAAGCTAGTTTGTATATTGGACAAACAGATTTAGTGGTAAGTGAGTTTGTTGAGAGAATAAAGCTTCTATACAAATCACAGGGAAGTTCTGACGAAGTTAAAAGATTTCTTGGAACTTTTATCCCGGCTGAATCTGCAGTGTGAGTACGTTTGTCATCCGATAAAATATAAGGTTTAATTAATTGACCACTGAAAACAGATAGGTCCTAATTGATGATTTATTTATCTTTCAGTGATCTGTATTATAGCGTTCGACGTTTAAACTTGATACATTTGCAGCGAAAGAAATGTTACCTGGATCCAAGTCATCCAGACTTATAGAAGCAGCGCTAACTTCCAATAATAACATTGTTCGAACGGATAATGAGCCAGATTTTTTTCAGAAAAACTAACAGTCCAGCAGTCAAAAGACTTTATAAAGGTCTGGAATTCTTAGAACAGTAAGTTATGTTTTTGTTCTGGTGAAAGAAATAGAATTTTGTTAGCTGTGTGTCAAAGTTAATTTATTTTATTGCTATATTATAGCAATGAAATGGATTGCTAAATAACATCGACAAAAAATAGTTTTTCGAAGCTAAATACAGTTTCATAGATAAATTTTGCGGAATTTGTTATAATTTATTGCTTCCGACTTGAAATTTCACGAGTAAATGGTATTTTATCTGGTTATCGAAAAAAATAATAAAAAAACGTCCTGCTTTTGTGAAACCCTCAGGCATGCAGTATAAAAATTGTAGGCAAATAATAAAAAATATATACAATATATATAACAAGTTTATTTCAGAGGAAGAAGTACCTACCTATCCACATGTTGATGCTTATTTTATCGAAGTTGGGTCTAATAACGCAAAATGACGTATTTTTCAGAATGGCTTTGGAATTTATATTGGAAAAGAAAGATAGCATCAAGGACAACGAGTTGTCATTGTCCAAAAGTAACGAAAAAGAATTATCTTTATTAGAAACCTACCTCTTAAATCCCGAAATAGACACTAAAGACATAATAGGAATGTCTGTAGATTTGCTACTAGCAGGAATAGATACGGTTTGTACACATTTATAAAAAAATATATTTATATATATTAATTTATGGAGCGAAAACGGTAGTTTGGAAACTCTTTGATTTTAAAACACCTTAAAATAAATTAATATAGATTTTTTCCGATTAACTTTTAGATAAATTGTACATCTAGTTTTTCATAATGTTAATTTCAATTTAAATGTAGATATTTTATGTAATAATTTATACATATTTACAGACGTCATTTACTACTAGCTTCGCTCTGTACCATTTAGCCAAAAACCCTGAAGTACAGAAGAAGCTATTTGAAGAAGCTGTTGAACTCCTTCCCAAGTCAGATGATAGCGTGACTGTTAATGTGTTGAACAATGCTACATATTGTAAAGCAGTTCTGAAGGAATCACTTAGGATCAACCCCGTTTCTGTGGGTATTGGGCGGGAATGTTACTAAAGACATTACTCTATGTGGCTATAAAAATTCCGAAAGGGGTATGTTGTTCATTTACGAATATATAGAATGGTTATGGCTAATGTCCCTTTAAACCTAATCACAGACTTAGCTATAGTGACTACTTTAACTTTGGAAAATGATTGTTTCAGGCTATAGCTGTAGCTTGTAATCAGGTGACAAGTAACCTGGCCGAGTACTTTGACCGCCCTAGTGAGTTCATCCCCGAGAGGTGGTTACGCGAGAGTGACCAGTACAGGCCGTGTAACCCATTCGCCTCGATACCCTTTGGCCACGGACCACGAATGTGCATTGCCAGGCGTCTCGCTGAACAAAACATTCACATAACTTTGCTGAAGGTGAGAGCGATATTATTTTCATCCCCCTATTTGAACAAATGAATAATTTTATTTAATGAACCGGGTTTTAGTCCAGTGGTTAGTCGCGGTCTCTGGCTTATAATCCTAAGGTTCTTATCCCATCCAATTACAACTTATTTTGTATTTTCTGGCAAAGTTATTTCCGATTATTTTAAGTAGCCCTGACATTGAAACATTTTTGCACATGATAAGATTTGATTAAATAAAGATATAAGTAAATAGTTGTTTAACGATTTTAACAAAAGAGTAGGTATTAATTCATTACATTATAATTTAATAACTATTAAATAATGGTGTTTTCCGTTTACAGTTAGTACGCAATTTTGACATTGGTTGGAAGGGAGGGGATCTGGAAATAATATCAGTTGGTATAAACAAGCCCGATGGAGCAGTTAATTTGACATTCAAACCGAGAAAAAATGCTTGAAAGTGAAGTTATTATCCTAGTTACTATCACAATGATACAGAAATATATTTGGCACATTGTTTTACTTATGTACAACTGAAATGTACTTATGAAAACTGTACAGTTTATTGTGTAGTTTGCAAACTCTCCCGCGAATATAAAGCGAAAACTGGATGGTGTATTGAACGGCTGGCGCGACGTTTGGCTGACCTGACAGTTAATGTTTTTATTATCTATACGTTTAACTAGATATTGATATATAAAATGCTTTTAAAAACTTTAAAAAAAGCATATTATTAACATTATTAGCCATATTGCATGTGCAAATATACGATAATAACTTACGATTGCGCTCAAAAAATATACATATTTAGCGTGTCAGTTTGACAGACAGTTTTCTGTACAAATACTGTACAGTTTACGGTCCCGTATAAAGTGCGCATTATATGCTTAGAAATATATTTAGCATGTATGTTTTGTAAGTTTTATAAACAATGATACCTACTCCTTTTATATCTATTTTTAAAAAATCAAATAGAAAAAACCCACATTAAAAGATGCGCCGTGCATCGATATTAAAATTATGCTATTTTAATTTAGTTTTATTGATGAACCCTTTAGTTAAAGAAAATTAAAAAGAAAAACGCATTTAGAAAATTGACCAACTCTTTAGAAAAGGCAATTGCTCTGTTGGAATAGTAGGCACTACGGATAGATTAATACATAACAGTTTTTTTTAACAATAAAACAATTCAAAACATCGACGAAATTTTTCGAAGCTTTAAAATTATAATTTAATTAGGTACTACCTATACACCGTGTCCCACGATGAGACCGCGAAACTCCGGAGGGTGATTGTTCATTGTTCATGGTATTCTGAGAAAAAAATCCTTATAAAGTTTTTTGATCCGGGCATTTTTAATAATTAATTAAAAAAAAGTATTAATAAAAAGCGACTATGTAATACTGGCTTCTGTTTGAAATGCTAGTGGCGGGGTGGCGGTGGGCGGGGAGGAGTGGGGGTCCGCTCTGGTCACCGAACGCCTTGCCTTGTATGGACATTCAAAATTCGAATTTCATATCTGAATAGGGTCGCGCTTCGCTTTGTGCTTATTGGTGGAGGTCACGTGGTGTTAGCCAGTTCAAAAATGGACGGCATTACACGCGTGAATTTTTATTCATATTTTAATCATTTTTTTTTAAGTAATTAGAATTGAGTTTTTTGAAAAACTTTAAAAAGATTTTTTTCTCAGAATATCATGAATAATCACCCTCTGGAGTTTCGCGGTCTCATCGTGGGAAACGGTGTATTAAGATTCCCCTAAAATCGTTAGGTCATTGGAGGTAAAAATTCAATATAGGTACGCATAGATATACATTGTATTAAAAAATAACTTTAAAAAAATGTGTTTCATTATTATTTTATTAAATACATATTTATACTAAAACTTACAACTAGGAAAATTATTAACAAAAATTGCCATAGACAATTTTAACAATAATTCTGGAGTTCATATTTTTCCTTCGACACTTTCAATTTATATGAAAAATTCACTCTGTCCATGAAGTTCCGGTTGACCATATACTTTGGTGTGGTACTGGTGGAGCGAATGGTGGGCTTTGTGGAGCATACGGTTTTAATGGTGCGGGTGGTGGTAGTTTTGGTGGAGGTGGTGGTGGTGGTGGTGGTGCTACTGGCGGTGGACCATAAACTTGTGCAGGGGGGGCATATGGTTTTAGTGGTGGTGGAGGAGGTAGTTTAGGTGGAGGTGGTGGTGGTGGTGGTGGTGGTGCTACTGGTGGTGGACCATAAACTTGTGCAGGGGGTGCATATGGTTTTAGTGGTGGTGGGGGAGGTAGTTTGGGTGGAGGTGGTGGTGGTGGTGGTGGTGCTACCGGTGGTGGACCATAAACTGTGTGCAGGGGTGCATATGGTTTTAGTGGTGGTGGGGGAGGTAGTTTGGGTGGAGGTGGTGGTGGTGGTGGTGGTGCTACTGGTGGTGGACCATAAATTTGTGCAGGGGGTGCATATGGTTTTAGTGGTGGTGGAGGAGGTAGTTTGGGGTGGAGGTGGTGTGGTGGTGGTGGTGCTACCGGTGGTGGACCATAAACTGGTGCAGGGGGTGCATATGGTTTTAGTGGTGGTGGAGGAGGTAGTTTAGGTGGTGGTGGTGGTGGTGGTGGTGGTCCTACTGTTGGTGGACCATAAACTTGTGCAGGGGGTGCATATGGTTTTAGTGGTGGTGGAGGAGGTAGTTTGGGTGGAGGTGGTGGTGGTGGTGGTGGTGCTACCGGTGGTGGACCATAAACTGGTGCAGGGGTGCATATGGTTTAAGTGGTGGTGGAGGAGGTAGTTTAGGTGGAGGTGGTGGTGGTGGTGCTACTGGTGGTGGACCATAAACCGGTGCAGGGGGTGCATATGGTTTTAGTGGTGGTGGAGGGGGTAGTTTTGGTGGAGGTGGTGGTGGCGGGGGTGGTGGCGGTGGTGGAGCTACTGGTGGTAGACCATAAACTGGTACAGGGGGTGCGTATGGTTTCAGAGGTGGTGGTGGAGGTAGTTTAGGCGGAGGTGGTGGTGGCGGTGGTGGCGGTGGTGGAGGAGCTACCGGCGGTGGCCCATAAACTGGCGCAGGTGGTGCGTATGGTTTTAGTGGCAATGGAGGAGGTAGTTTGGGTGGAGGTGGTGGTGGTGGTGGTGGTGCTACTGGTGGTGGACCATAAATCGGTGCAGGGGGTGCATATGGTTTTAGTGGTGGTGGAGGAGGTAGTTTTGGTGGAGGTGGTGGTGGCGGAGGTGGTGGCGGTGGTGGAGCTACTGGTGGTAGACCATACACTGGTACAGGGGGTGCGTATGGCTTCAGAGGTGGTGGTGGGGGTAGTTTAGGCGGAGGTGGTGGTGGCGGTGGTGGAGGAGCTACCGGCGGTGGCCCATAAACTGGCGCAGGTGGTGCGTATGGCTTTAAGGGTGCTGGTGGAGGTAGTTTCGGTGGAGGTGGTGGTGGCGGTGGTGGTGGTGCGCCATAAACAGGTGCTGGTGGAGCATATGGTTTCAAAGGTGGCGGTGGTGGTAATTTAGGCGGAGGCGGTGGTGGCGGCGGTGGTGGTGGTGGTGGAGCTACCGGTGGTGCGCCGTAGACATGTGATGGCGGAGGATATGGTTTGTAATCCGGAACAGCCGGGGGGTACGGCTTGAGGACGACTATCGGATTGGAGTGCAGATGGTGGAAGGGCGAGTCCCGGATGTGGCGGAACTTGATGGGCGGTGGCGGTGGCGGCGGCACGGGGGGCGGGGGCTCTGTCCCCCGCTGGAGCCCCTCAACGGCCGCCAAAACGGCCAGCCAAACTAGCAACCTCTGGAACAAATATAGGAAATCATTGAAATGAAATTCATGAAATTATGCTTTAAGTCATTTTTATGAAAAAAATATTAATATCGTCATCATCACACTTTATCCGTTCCCTATATGGAGCATACGGATTACACAAATAGATTTCAATCTAAACGATCGGTCGCTAGTTCTGATGCATTGCGGTGCCAAATCAAGTAAATAATAAAAATATAGTAGAGAAGCGACGGCTTATGGAATGCTGTATCTCTCCAAAATGAAACATTCTAAAGTAATGACCACCAAAAATAATTGTCTTTGTTGAAATAAATTCACCTTCATTATAAGTCTATTATTCTTTGAATTTATTATAATTATTTTTATGGGTTGAAGCGGTTTAATTTCCTATGTATTACTTATTATTCATTGGAATAATAAAAAATACACAAACACATCATTTATTATATATTTACACAGACCAAACACCTTGTTTCTTACACTTTCAAGTATGCATGAAATAATTATTCAGACAATAATTTGAATGTGTACAAATAATAATCACTGGATTTACTGGTAAGAAATACTGGTGGAATTTACTGGTAAAAATATAAGCAAAATAAATACAAGAGATATCTCAGGCGTCTTTAAGTAAGTAAGTAAACTCAGTTCGAGCCATACCAATATTGCTAACAAGGAATTTTGCTAACAAGGAATATTGCTAACAAGGAATATTGCTAACAAGGAATATTGCTAACAAGGAATATTGCTAACAAGGAATGTTGCTAACAAGGAATGTTGCTAACAAGGAATATTGCTAACAAGGAAAATTGCCAACAAGGAATGTTGCTAACAAGGAATATTGCTAACAAGGAATGTTGCTAACAAGGAATATTGCTAACAAGGAATGTTGCTAACAATGAATATTGCTAACAAGGAATATTGCTAACAAGGAATATTGCTAACAAGGAATATTGCTAACAAGGAATATTGCTAACAAGGAATGTTGCTAACAAGGAATATTGCTAACAAGGAATATTGCTAACAAGGAATATTGCTAACAAGGAATGTTGCCAACAAGGAATATTGCTAACAAGGAATATTGCTAACAAGGAATATTGCTAACAAGGAATATTGCTAACAAGGAATATTGCTAACAAGGAATATTGCTAACAAGGAATATTGCTAACAAGGAATATTGCTAACAAGGAATGTTGCTAACAAGGAATATTGCTAACAAGGAATATTGCTAACAAGGAATATTGCTAACAAGGAATATTGCTAACAAGGAATATTGCTAACAAGGAATATTGCTAACAAGGAATGTTGCTAACAAGGAATATTGCTAACAAGGAATATTGCTAACAAGGAATATTGCTAACAAGGAATATTGCTAACAAGGAATATTGCTAAAATGCTAAGCAATTTTCTCAACAGAGCAGAGGTCTATAGCTATGCGATATAGGAATGACGAAGGCGATTCCAATATAAAACGTTTAAAAAAAATTGATATATGTTATGAATATCACATGTAAAACACCTAGTAGCCACTTAACCCAGCTAATAACAGATCATTATCCTTTTTAAACGCGTAGACAATACTCTGTTGATATATTATCAACAATTATTGAATATTCAGACTTTTCACTTTTCATTTTCAAGTATTAACTCTATGGGTTTTAGGCATGGAGTTTAGAAGAAGAATTTTCCCTTTCTAATTCCTTAGCTAACTTTTTTATATAAGGCCGAAATATATTTTTATTTTATGAATTACGGATTCTTTACTGGAATATGTCTTTATAAAGAAGGATAACTTCTCGTTCCAAACTTCACTCTAGCATCCACGATCCTGAATTACTTTGGTCAATGAACATAATAATGTTTCGTATTGCGAACTTGATGGTAATATTATATAAATAAACAATCTTACAATTTTTTTAAGGTACAAAATATGCAGTTATGAATAATTTTAGCAAAGCACTTACCATTATTGTTTCTCGTGAACAGCAAGAGCTGATTGACAAATTGTATCAAGGAACATCAATTTATACACAATGTTAGTTACCCTCAGGTGAAGTGGACCGGAATGTCACTTACGACTTCAGTACTACCTAATGATGGCTATCTGTACATAATATTGTGGAAACTATTTACAATACTGACTTATTGCATTTCAGATAGTAATCAGTAATTAGCTAATGTAATCAAATCACTCCAAACTACATCGTATTTCGTAACAAACACAAATATCAGGTAGAATGAGTTCACTAATTCGTGAAAGATTACATACATGTATATCATTTTGTTTTTTGAAAATAAACTAACTAACTAACTAACCATCGCGCCATTTCCAGTAGGGGTAGGCAGAGAGGATAGAACGCCATACCACTCTGTCCTGACAGACTTCCTTTGCTTTCTCTACATTCATACATCTTCTCATGCACATACGCCGATTATTCCGCCTTTTCACATGTCCACTTTCAAGTACTTGTCGTACTTGGTCATGCCATGTCTTTCTCGGCCTACCTCGGCTTCTACATCCAGGTACACTTGCATTTAAACTTATTTTAGCCGTTCTTTCATCACTCATTCGCTTCCACATGACCAAACCATCGTAAAAGCAGAAAATAAAGCAGAATGAAAAATATGTTAAAATTATACTTTTAAACATATTTTTCAATAATTTCTGTAGTGTTAAAAAATGTTTCGATTCTCGTCATTATGAAATATCGCCGGTCCAATGCCAAAACCGCATCTGCAAAATGTCCATTAATTTGTGATGTTGAGCTTAGAAATTGAAATTATAAATATATTTCAATTAAAACAAAATACAATTATTTCCATTCCCAACAATCTGATAATTATTCTGCTACATAAATAATAATTTTAACAGGTTTACGATTCTATTTTCAAGCCCTAATATTTTTTGGCGTTGTACCGACGATATTATTTCATAAATATAATATGATACTTTTGAAGTGTAAAAAGACAATATCGCCTTCATAATCAAGATTCACTGCACTATGTGTACCAATTCAATGCCCTATGCACCATTCGGTGCGGATAAGGAAAAGTAGTCTTCTTCATAGTTTCAATCCTGGGGATCGAGTTTGCGTAAAAACGTTAACATAAAATACCAACTTAAAGCTTCCTTATTTTACATAACATCAGGTCTCACAGGTTCCCGCAGCGTCCTGGACGTCCATTGTTGACAACTTGTCAGCAGTTTACGTTAGAATTACAGGACGTACACACCTGACTTGAGATGATCTGTTAGCTTGAAAACATTTTGTAAAATCAATATGCTTCACTTAGCGATCCTGAAATAGTGCGTGATGACATATTTATTTGAAAATCAAAAACTATGCCTAAATGGACTCATACCTACTATTAATCCTACGATACAATACGCACTATTCTTTAATAAAATACCTGTATAAGGTTGATAGCAATTGAATGGAATTCAATATTTTAATTTATCTGAAAATAATTATCATTGGAAAAATCCGGAAGCTCTCTATTGGTTAAAAGCCTTGCAAGTTACTTGATATTATTGAATATACTGTAACCTCGTTGTCTGCAGAACTGAGTAAGTGGTCCAACGATAGATGGCGGTAATATTTTTTGTATTTACGTATTTTCCTGTACTGTGCCAGTAATTTGATCATTGTTTAATTTAATGTTTTGATGGCACCAACGTGGATAAAACAAAATTGAATTGGTTTAATGTTTTGACTAAAACATGATCAGATACAAGTATTCAATAAAATTTCAATTAAATACTTACGTTTTCTGACGGACATTTGATTTTATTTAATATATCTTGGTTTTTTCCGTAAACTGTGGAGATACCCCCCAGCTCATTGGAATAGGGCCACTGAGCAGAAATAAAATAATTATTATATCTGAACAAAGACAATATGTTTCGAAGTGAATATCATTGGCTGGATTAAGTGGTAATTTTATGTAGAATTCTTTATTAGGTACCAATAACCTTCCTTAAGTCCATGCACCTAGGTTTCTTAATATTATAAGATTCGTCTTATACTTACAATAAAAACCAATTTCAAGATGAAAAATAATAGATCTGATGACGTAAATTTTAAAGATTTCTATTATCTAAGATGAAACCGACGGCACTGACCTTTGTCTATCAGCAAAATAATGCACTTTTGTTTAATAAAATCCAAATAGGTACCTTATAATAAATATTAGGTTCGGGTATCTGTAACTTCTATTATTAATTTGTTTTAAAAAGAGAGAGAAAACCAAAATAAATATTTTTAGGTAGCAGGAGATCATAAACCTATACCTAAGCAAAAATTAATAATACCATACTATTGGATTTAAAAGAACTTAGTTTCATAATGGCTCATCGACAAACTATCGTTTCAATCGTAAAATTGAACAATTCCACGAACTATATGTTGCTAATTGTTATTGTTTAGTAGTGAAAGGTTCGCTCATCTGAAAGCAATCCATGTTTTTAATAACAGCTTGCATAACCTGTCTTGCTTTAGGCATATTTTTCCTTACGTAAGTATATCGATACCTTTAGGGTAGTAACTAACTAACCATCACGCCATTTCCCCGAAGGGGTAGGCAGAGAGGATAGAACGCCACACCACCAGTATGTTAGTGATAGGTGTGAATTGAGCTTTGGGAGTTTTTCCCAATGCTCACTAATATCAAAGTTTCTTTGGAGCAATAAAAACACACGTGTTCAAAATAAAATTTATTTTATTAATTTATACAATAATACACATTCAAATACAAAACATTATATTCATTTTTAAACATAGTTTGACTTATTATAATGACTATGTGAGATTTTGTAACAAGATTTCATTGAACACATATGCAGTTGTTTACTACTACAAATGTAATAATATTCACAATGAAAAATTATTAACGAAATCGTTTGAAATACTCTATTAGTTAGTGTTGTAAAATATCTCAAACTTATATTAGTTCAATACTCGTGACATTATATTATTAAGAATATTCTGCCAACATGGATCCCCATTATTAACCCGTTCAAATTTGTTTTGATTTAGGTACAAATGTTGTTATTGCAAAATTCCTCATATAATTTTAACACAAATTATTTTTATGGTAGATTTATTAAAAACAAGGCAGCGTCAATTATATTAATTTAAAGTTTGAAATAGAGGTGATCTAATATTTAACTATAATGGCACAACTTTAAAAAATGATGTTTTTTTAATTGGATTAACCCTAAGAATTAAGTATTATAAATAAATTATTAACAATTATGTCTTATGGTACAATAAATATATTTAAATCATTAGTACGATTAAAAATATTCTACAAATACTAACTCGATAAGTGCAAGGAATACTAACATTGTAAAGTTGTTGTTGATTTTTTGTCAGTTAAATATTTTAGTATTTTAAAACTGTAAATCAACAGTATATTTTGATTGGGTAGGTATTTAATTATTTTATAAACTGTTTCCTGTATTCTTTTAAAACGACTGCGCTGTGACGTAAAAAAACCTAAAATTTAATTGATTCCATTAAAATAATTTTTCGAAGATTCTATTGAATACTTCACCTTTTTCATGATAAATAAACAATGATAATCAAAAATGCTTCTGAGTATGGTAGCGCCACCGTCATGCGTCAGTCGTCAGCTGGTAGTCTCCTACACATTGAACAGTCCCTAAATGGTGATCCTTTAGAGGTCGTGTTACTATTTTAACAGGGTTGCCAACAAGAAAATATCACACTGCGATATCTACCATCGATTCGATCTAAAAAAATCTTGGCACGTTTGGTTAAATCGGTATCCGGCTGTCATCTAAATTAAATGTAAAAAAAATATTGTAATCCCCAAGATTTTCATTATTTTACACGAAAGAAAAATAGTTTGTACTGCAACCCTGAATATTGGTGGCCTAGACTTGAATAGTTCGTATCGGTCCACTTGCGCCGCCCACGCACAGAAGGATTTAGCGTCCCAACGCAACGGCCGCTCGCTTTTTCCCTCTGACCAAGTGTGGGAAGCTGGGAAATGGTGGGTAGAGGACGCAGAGATACTAATCCGCAAACTTGTCTAGCGAGCAGATAAAAGAGCTCGAATCTTTACGCGTTCCGTTCTTACAAATACCTAGATTTAAATACGTTCGTACCCAATGTTAGATCTCACTCATCATTCGCACTACACATATTATTATAAAGGATTATGTGCACTTTTAATTACGTCACTATATAATAAGAATGCATCACTTTAAGCGAGAGTGTAATAAATTGAATGTAATTTTGACTATTGTTTGCGTTGGTGGCCCAATGTCAAGGCGACTGCGACTGACAGCCATCGCAAACAACATTCCGTGTATTATTATCCGATGCGGTAGGCGTTTGTTACAAAACAGTTGTTTTCAAATGATGTAATAAATCCCTGTCAACCGCTTTTATCAAACCAGAATAATTGTCTATAATGGCCTAGGATCATATGGCGTAGCGTCGTGTCCCACATATCTGTTGTTCTTTCTGTGAACGAATCCTGATCCAGGAGACGTATTGTAGTAAATTACTCTTCGGATGCCGAATGGATCCACGTATCCAAAACTGCCAGCGCGAGTGTCGCTGCCGGAGTTTTCCTCTTCGTGGTATTGTTTAGGCAAGTAATACTTAAAACCATTCTTGGTAATGGAGATACCATCGTACTGGGGATATTGAGGGTCATATCCGTTTCCGATATAGTTGCCCGTGTATGACGCGGGGTTGGTAGATTGATACCTGTTGTAAGATTGGGGTCGTTGGTATCGATATTGATCGGCGCGATCGATCGGAGTACTTTGCAAGCCAAATGGATCTAAATTCAAAGTATTAGTCGAGTACGGATTACGATCTCCGTAACTTGGTTGCGAATCATAAGTATTTTGGTATGCAGCAACTGGACGGACTCCATACTTCCTTTTGAATTCTCCTAAAACGTTCGAAGTAATCGCCACGATAGGGGCGGGAGTAGAAGAGTACTGGACAGGAGAGTAGGTGGACGATACAGGAGAGTAGGTGGACGATACAGGAGAGTAGGTGGATGATACAGGAGAGTAGGTGGATGATACAGGAGAATAGGTGGATGATACAGGAGAGTAGGTGGATGATACAGGAGAGTAGGTGGATGATACAGGAGAGTAGGTGGATGATACAGGAGGTAGGTATGTCGAGGAGTGCACCAGTGGTGGCGCGTAAGTAGACGATGGTACTAGCGAAGTTGGTGGTAAGTATGTAGATGAAGAGACTTCTTGAGGAATAGGTCGCTCCGTTGAAGAGTAATAAGCCGGAGGTCTCTGGGTGGAGGAGTCGGCTGCGATAGGCGCTACGGTTGGCCTGAAATCGTACTCGGGCTTCTGTGTGCTGCTCTCTATGGAGTTGTGGGAGAGTAGCACCAGCGGTGTGCTGGAGGGCGGCAGGTAGGAGGAGAAGGTGGGGACCGGGGTGACGGGCACGCCGGTGCCGTACACCGCTGCCGGGCGGGGGCTCGCGATGGGCCGCAGATCGTACTCCGGTTTCCGCGTGCTGCCCTCGATGGAGTTGCGGTACACGAAGGGCGCCGGGGTGCTTGAGGGCGGCAGGTAGGACGAGAAGGTCGGGGCCGGGGTCACGGGAACCGCCAGCCCGCTGACGGCGGTGGGGTAGCGTCCTGCCGAGGGGTATGCCGGGGTACCTCGCGCCGGGTACACAGACGAAGGCCGGCCAGCACCGACAAGTATTCCAGATTGTGGTGCCACTTTTTTAGCAAACTTGACCGCCTCCTGTAATAAAAAAAAGTTGACAAAGTTGTTTAAAAATCAAGATCGTAGAAAAAGGGAAAATACGGGTCAGCCATAGTTATATTACCCGTGAAACTATAACGAATGTAATTAGATTTTACATGACGACTGTTATTTATTTTTGGAATATTTAAAATTATCAGTAACTAATTTAGTATTATGTCCAGAGTAAAGTACATTTATTTATTTATTACTTCGCGTACAATTACATAGCATAATTGTAGAAGAGCCGACATATTGCTTTTAAGCAATATCTTTCAACCAACCCTTACATTGAGTGGGCTCATTCTTTTTAACAATCAATTGACATTAAAACAGAATAATTAAGGATAATAAACACCAATATTATTATATTTGTTATAACTATGAAGTACTACATAACTAACTAACCATCACGCCATTTTCCCGTAGGAGTAGGCAGAGGGGATAGAACGCCATACCACTCTGTCCTGACAGACTTTATTCGCTTTCTCTATATTCATACATGTTCTCATGCTCATAAGTAGTAAATAGTTCATAATCATGACAAGATGAATGAATGTAGAGGAAGCAAAAGAAGTCGGCCATGACAGAGTGGTATGGCGTTCTATCCTCTCTGCTTACCCCTACGGGGAAATGGAGTGATGGTTAGTTAAGATATAATTAATTCAATGTCATAGTAAAAATGTACATCGTTTTTGTTTATTTACGAAATTTATATTTATTTTGTTCTAAATATTATGGATACATACACTAAATAAATTAACAATACATAATTTTACTAAAATTATTCTTATCTTATCAAAATCCAATAAAAAACACAAAATCCTTAATACTTAACAAATACACACATATACGAGTATATGTAAAAAAAGAAATCTACATAAACTTATTATATTTGGGAATATTTAAATTTGTAAATACTACTTATTATCAATAGAGCCTAAGCGGATTGTACTTGTACTTTGTCTGTAAAGTCGGTTTACGGACGATAATTTTACGTGATAACGTCTTAGAAAAACATTGATGAAAAATAGCATACTTTTATGAATTGAATTGAATTATTATTACTGAATTATCATTATTTAGTAAATTACAAAGCAGGAGTTAATTGAAAATTTCAATTTTTTCCATAAATTATCATTTTTTTGCACTGGTTAATTTCACTCTCACATTGTAGCTTGTGTGCTGCTGCTGTCTCCCTTCTACTCGAACGCATCGGCCGATGGAGTGGAAGAGAGATAGATGCGTCACAAACCGAACGACTCTTAGGGCTTAGGCCGATCGTGCCTCTCTATCGCTTGTTCCGCGCTCTCGCTTGCACACTCGCTCAGACGGAACGTAACAGCCGGCGTTCATCGATTTATTAGAAGTTTATCACGTCAAAATATGAATCAAGCCATGGTGGAAAGGGGATTTGAACCGGGGATCTCTGGACTCAAAGATCGTGACTCTGCCACACGGCCACTACCCGCATTTAAAGATATACGACATGCATATTACCTCAATGGGACGATTCTGTCCAACGTATAAAGTCTTTGACTTTAGGATTCTGTAGCCCTCGTTATCAGCTATGTAGTCACGCAGGCGAAGGTAACCATCGGCATCAATCCAACCATAGGAACCTAGGAAATATATTCACTCAATTAGTACTATAGAAGCTTCGAACAAGAATTCACTAGAATGAAAATTTTCAAAAATATACGTTTCCTAGGGTTTATTTTATTACACCACTTATCAAATTCCACCGTCTAAAGTATAGGTTCCCAAAGTGGGACACCTGGCCCCCCAGGGGGCCCTGGAGAGATCTGAGGGGGCCTTCTCTGACTCTGGGGGAGTAGGGGAGCCCTGGGAAGCCCTGGGAATCAGGGGGCCATGAGGTGCTAAAATGTATAACCTTACAGCATTTTAAAAATCTGTTATTACATGATGTACATACGTATAATAAATATCATCTATGATTTTGTGATGTTTCAAATTATATGCGTACACATGTAGTTCATGAATCGACCGTTATGGGCCTATGATGTTCGGTTTACATTGTCGTTACAGCGTTCGCGTATCTTATTTATGACACTGTAATTAAATGTATAAAAAATAAGTACTCTACATTTTTCTGTTTTATTTCATTTAAAAAAGGTAAATTTCCAGGGGGGCTTTGTGTAATTTTGTGTCTGAAAGGGGGGCCATGGGTCAAATAAGTTTGGGAACCTATAGTCTAAAGACTCCAGCACTTAGGCCAATACACGAAACGTGTGACTTAGGTGTCTAGCGATGACGTAAATGCATATTAATGACGTAGTGGTAACTAGATATCTCAGACATGGCATTCTTTTCAAGTACGGAATGTCACTTTTCTGAAATTCTTGTTCGAGGACAAGAATGATCTGTTTTGATGCTATTTTCATAAGTTTATCATATTATTAGAATAAATGGATAAATATTTAAATAAAAGTCATCACTGGATGTAATTTTCATAGCAAATTACACTGTCTCGTATATAAATTAATTACAGTACCTACTCGTTGATCTCTAAGGCAAGATCACAAAATCACATAAATGGTATAACGCTCAGTCGCATGAACACAATAGAAACATTCAGCTTGTAATTTGAAAACTATCGGTTTTCTCTGATTTGAATAACGCGAACAAGAATATGGTTATTATCCTTAATTAAAAGGATTACAGGAGTAGCTAGAAGGGTTAGTTACCAATGACAGTTCCATCCTGAAGTCGCTTCTCCTTGCGGTACTGTCCACTCTGGGTCTGGTACTTGAAGTACCGCTCTGGTCCCTCGTCTGTCTGGATGTGGTACTGCCCGTCAGGTGTGCCGGGAGCGCTGTTCCAGGAGCTTAGAGCAGTGCTTGCCGAACATAGCTAAAACAAAATTAAGTCACATTAAAAAAATATCAAGTCATTGTGCTCTCTTCGTTTTAAATATTTTTATTTTTTATTTATATGGAAAAATCTGACTTGGTAATACATCTTGCTGTGTACTATTTTGCTACATTTATAAGAAAATTATTGGTAAAGCTTTAACAAAATCACAAACTGAAGAAACACATATATATAAATTAAATGAAAATACTGTATATTGCTTTAGTAAGAAGTCAGCTTGAATATAACTCGGTCATTTGGTCTCCTTATTACAGGGTTCACGTAAAGAACATTGAAAGAGTCCAACATAAATTTTAGCGCTTTTATTATTTTAAATTAAATATTCCCATTGTAAAACATAAATTATAACTTTTTTAAATAACTTTTTTAATATACAAACATTAGAAAATAGAAGAATATTAAATGATTTGCTTTTTCTGTTCAACGTATTAAAATCTATGTTTGATTGTTGTCAACTAACAAATTTAATTAGTATACGAGTGCCTGGTCGAGTGACCCGTAGTAATGCACTATTTTACTGTAGTCAATCGTCGACCAATTACAGTGCTAACTCCACGATACGAAGAATGCACGCACTGGCTAACAAGTATACTAACAATATTGATGTTTTTAACACAAATCTAGTGCATTTTAGGGAACAGTGTCTGGATGCCATCTCTGGCGGTAATGAATAGCTACCTACTGTGTAATAATTTAAAAATGTCTATGTAAAAGCCCTATGGGCGTTAAAACAATAAAATAAAATAAAATATAATAAAAACAATAAAATAACTTAAATTACATGTATCTTAATCGGATTTTCAGGTGCTTTCAGATAATATTTTCAGGAAAATTATTGCCCATCGTACATTCTCAAATGAGGAGTCCGGTGAAGATATTTTTTTTCAGTTAAAAAGAAACATTTAAGCTCTTATGATATACTCAAATATTTCAATCAAATAGTCGGAAATAACTGTGCCAGAAAGCAGGAAACCAGTTGTGCTAGAGTGGGATTCGAACCTAGAGATTCTAATCCCGAATCCCCGAATCTACCACTAGACCATCATCATACCATATCCGCTCCCTATGTGGAGCATATGGATTCCAAAAAATGCCTCCAGGCCCAGCGATTAGTTTTGTCAAGTCCATGTCCCGCAGCTCTGACGCAAACTGCCGACGAATTACCACTAGACCACAACCCGGTTAGTTAACACCATATTAATGAATTGTAATAATTAACACGTTTATTATTTAAGCTCAGCTGATTCTGGCTGTCTGAGGCGCGGCGTCAAAAAGAATTTCCGAGTGAATTTTTATTTTATTTTGTATCTTTCAAAAATTATTTTCCGCTTGAAGTTTTATATTACAAAAATGAGCATACTATAATAGTATTTAAAAAATACTGAACCTAAAATTGTTTTTATTGTATGTACCTGTGTATCTAAATTTTCACGGCGTCAATGTGACTAATGTAATATTTGACCTTGAAGTAACCGGAAGTTGTATAGAAACCTTCACTATATTTTCTCGTGAAAAGTGAAACTACAATATTACAATCGATTAAGGCGGACCACAATTTCTCAGAGGAGTTCTGGATTAGGGCAGCGATGGCTGAAGGAATGTTTACTGTTGTCTCTACTGAGCAGCACGCACTCCAACTTGACACACATGGTCATAGGATGCCACTGGAATACATATTTTATATCCCGCTCTATCGGGTTATTAGATTTCCCTCACGTCTGTTAGGATCACGATTAGATTTCCATGCCATCTGGCGTCATCATAACAATCTTCAGACGTACTATAACAGATATCTTACTTAGTAGTGATTGAAAAAAACAACAATTAAAACAATGTATTTTTTAATATCAGTCATTTGGAATTTATAAAAAATGCAATTGCCAAGTAAACAAAATTCTACGGAGAGTTGGTCATGAAAAATGTTGGTATGAATTTGTATGTTGGAAACATTCATACTTGTTGGAGAAAAGGCGAAGGAAGCAAAAGATCAACCTCTTATCGTATTTAATAATTATAATCAGTATTTTTATATCTTGAACCCAAAGTTATGCAAAGAAAAACACCCCATGTTATGATGTATATTATGATTTATGCGTTCTACAATAAGGAAACTAATATTTCATTTCCGAATAATATTCAGGTTACACGTTGATGGACCACTTTACGTGCCGGGATTAACCTATTTATATGGGTCAAATTTTAATACAAATGGAAATATTATGCGAGATTTGGACGTGACTTGCGTTCTGCGTGTGTTCTTCTATTCTATTAGACATAGTCAAATTTGCAAGTTTTTTGTCTCGCTAGTGCGTAAAAAGACTTTACCTCGCTTAATTCATTAATAACCGTTAAGAATGAATTTAAAGACCACGTATAGTATTGTATTGAGCGGCCGTGAAACATAGTTAAACCGTGCTATTCTTGCTACCGATTAGTATTCCGAGGCGCGACGGATGACAGAGAAGCATAAATAATACACTTCCACTGTAGTTACAGTACCAGAGCCAGCAGTGTCTGCGACACATTGACTCATTCAAAGTGCTCACAAGCTGTTGTTTACGTCCCAATCTACTTTATAAAGAAACCCAACAGTACCAACCTTGAGGATTCCCAACGAACAGTTAATTGACACAAAATGAGCTTTTGTACTGATTATTCATAATACGCGAAAAATTATATTCTTTTATTCCAAGGAAAATTTGCGGTCTCATGAATAAAATATGAATTTCCAAACGAAGTCAAACAAACGTCACCATCCTGATATGTAGTACTTCCGAGTTTGAGTTTTTACACATATGTACATTGTGAGATATGTGTGTGAAAGAGACTGTGTGTGAGGGTGACAGAAGATGTGCGAACGTGTGTGTGTGTATGTAGTATGTCTACTGTGTGCCCGGCATTCTCAGTTAGAGCTCTGAGCAGCTTAGACAGTTAAACCTGTATTATAATAAACTCGTCATATTGTCACAGCCGTGTATTACTTAAAGCCCCATATACAATACATCACATACATGTACAACATAATAATATATTATTATACCTACACACGTAAAACAATCATTCCAATGAGATCATACAGAGTTTACCCCTTACCACAGCAAAATCGTATTGGGTTATGTGGTACTATATATCAAACAGGATATTATCAATTTGTTATGCAAACAGTCATAACGTATATCGTTAGTTTTTCCGGTTGCATTTACATAAAATTGCAATGCGTCAATGAGTGTATGAAAATTACTAAGATTATAATTAATTTAACTTCAACCTTTTAATTTTAACCAGTTTAATTAATTCTTTTTTATTTTGTTGATTGATTCGGCATTCACTTTGTAACACTTCATGATGAATTATGATTAAATAAAACAATGTTATGTGTTACTATTGGTTTATTCTATAAAAATAGAATTTACCTACACTACCTGGTTTCGGGAGTAACGTTCTCCCATCGACTGGTGAAAAGACACTAAATTAGATACAGATGTTATACAGAAAAATACAGAAAAATTAATTGCAATACTTAAGAATCTAAACACAGGGGTAACATAAATATTGATACATAGAAGTGATAGAAAAAATAGAAAAAACACATCTTGGGATAGTGGTGATGGTAGAATACTAAGAAGTTGTACAAAAAAATTGATAATTAATTCTTTTTTAACTGGCAATAAAATGGCATTGTCAGATTTTCCAAACTTTTCATTTTTTAAAAAATTAACACACAGTTGGATACATAGTGTAAAGGTAGAATCATTCTTACTTTAAAGACTATAACTATAACATAATCTACGTCATTTTTTATTTTTATTTTATATATCATAATTATTTCCCCTCTTCTTCTTCCGGTATAAAGAAACCAATATCTTGTGTTCATTCTTTTTTTAACTATCTTGTTTACATTATCTGTTATTTTTCCATTTCTTTTTTTTAACTATCTTGTTTACATTATCTGTTATTTTTTCATTTCTACATGACTTTATATTTCTGTTTTGCCACGTGCACCTTGTATGACTTTCACAGTATACCCACAAACAGGCTATGCTTTGGTGGGATTTTTGTTTATATATATTTTTTTTACTGTACATATAGTATGTGTTTTAATGTATATCTATGTAAACAAAAAAATTTCTTTTGAAATAAAAAAAAAAAAAAAAATAATAATAATGAAAAGTAATGACGTTTAGAAAATATTTTGATGTAATTAGCGGGTATAGACGACCAAAATAATGTAATTTCAGTATCGTTTTTACACAGTTTCCCAATTCCGGCGCTTTGAAAATCATTACAATGTTCATGATCAGATATTTAAACTTTAAAAAATGTACAACCATACCCAGTATGCATGCAAAAGATTATGAAAACATAAGAACGCATTCATCATAATAATAAACTTTTAAACATTGCTTAGACACGTTTCATGAACAAATAAAAAAAAATTCAGGCGTCTATACGCGTTTCGAAATGACTAAAAAATAAGCTGAAAGACAAAGCACGGAAAATGTCTGAAACCAAATGGGTAGATATGTCTCGGCCTCGGCTAATTCTATTGTCTTTATGTAAGGACTCGAAGGTTATTTTCCACGTAGGAATTTACTTTTTGTCTATTAATTTGTCGTTTGCCGATAGTCGGAGTCAAGCTAAAGGTTATTAAGGTATAACAAGATGGGCGTTCTCTATCGTGGGATATTTACAAGTACCAAACTGTTAGACAATGCACAATATGCGCCTGTTTTACACAAGTCCTAAACCATTCGGTATTTTTTATTTAATGTATTAATAAATATTTTAATGTGTTTCTTGATGTTTAACAAAATAGAAAATAAACTATTAAATTAAGAAAAATAAGATCCAGGTAGTTTTACGGCCCGCGAGATTTACTTATATAAATATTAAATTAACTATAGAAGACCAACCAATATGAAGGCACAATCTTATGATATAGTTACAAATAATTTGTTGGTATAATGTCTCAATTTAAGAATATTACTTATTGAAAATAACAAAATCATACAGATATACTTTCTTTTAAATTTGGTATCAATTTTGACCAAACAATTAGTCTAACAATAATGTTTAGTGCAAAGACAAATAATAATATGTTTGGTGAGTAGTCGTCTGTAGAGATGTACTTAAACATTGTAGGTTGTACATATGTTAATTGTGCTAGCAAAAAATATTGCTCGGCAGTGACAATAGACAGTAGCGTTAATATTTATTTCTATAGTAAGAGAGAATTTAATTTTGGTTTTAAGCTTGACTTGTTTTTATGAAAAAAAGTGAACAAATCGGCAACGCATTAAATATGTAAAATCTACTTTTGTAAATACGTCACAAAATTAATATTTATGTAAATACTTACTTTACAAACCCTTCATTTATATTTTACAAGGCATATAACTCTGGCTATTTTTATTTATCCTGTATTTTCCATACTACATGTATTTTTTCTATTTTTGATATCGCAGTAAATTAATAAACATTCTGCATCTGTCATTCGCATGATAAATACTAGTTTTAATAACGTTGGGAAAACCTAGATTTATCGTGTACTATATTGTAGAGAATTATGATTCTGTTCAAGCCCTCCCATTAAAACAATTTGCTCGTAGAACCTTGGAAATAAGATGTTCAACTAGTCGTTAGGCGTTTGACACAAATAACAAATTTTTATTGTCTGTTTTTTTCTCTATTTATACTGAGCATTGAAATAAGCGCTTTCAAATTATTTTTTTCTGTTTAGTAGATAGGTGCATTGAAAACAATCAGAAGATTTTAATGTCTAAGTCAAGTCTATAATAATATGGTAATTGCTTCAGATAATATGTCTATACCTCATTAAATAAATACACATATTACACTAATTTAAAAAAACCTTTGGTTGTCTGTAAAGTCGGTTTAAGGACGGTAATTTTACGTGAAAACGTCATAAGAAAACATTGATGAAAAATAGCATACTTTGAATGAATTGAATTGAATTATTATTACTGAATTATCAATATTTTGTATAATAAAAAGCAGGAGGTAATTGAAAATTACAATTTTTTCCATAAATTAACCTTTTTTTGCACTCGTTAATTTCAATTTCACTTTGTAGCTTGTTTGCTGCTGCTGTCTCCCTTCTACTCGGACGCATCGGCCGATAGAGTGGAAGAGAGATAGATACGTCACATGTCGAACGCTTAGGACAATCGTGCCCCTCTATCGCTTGTTCCGCGCTCTCGCTTGCACACTCGGCTCAGGCCGGACGTGACAATGAGTCCATGCTTTTTCGTGTGTGCAGCCGGCGTTCATCGATTTATTAGACGCTATCACGTCAAAAACTTTTGTATCTTTCAGACACTGTTTGAGACCCTCAACTACGTTAATGGAGAAAAATCAGGCAATCTGTCACTCAGTGGAAGGGAGCAGATAGTTCATCCCATCCCCAAAATGAAAATGGATTATTTTGGAATAATTAATGCTTACAACAGCGGATGTTCGCATTTTCAAGATAACTTACTGGCTGGAAAAGTTTATTAATTATCTATGTAAGTATAATGTGTAATATTCAGTATGAATTATTGCGAAATTCAATCATAATTTCAATTTTCTGTTATACATCCAGTTAGGACTTTGTGACCATCGAATATCTATAAAAAAGAACAAAAATCGATTATCGCATGTCAATCGACTTGCTCTTAATCAAATCGAGATTAAATTGATGAAAGCGGTCTAAAAAAGATAATAAATAAATCCCTGTATTACCGAATAATGATTAAGTTTAATATTCCAACACAGTTACGTAACTCTAGGCGTTCCACTTCCGGTTTCTGGGTTTATGAATAGACAATTTAAAAATAATTCACATGGTAAGTTGTTTGTGTTTTCTTACTTTTACCGAATTAACAAACACTCGTTTGTGTTATTTAATACTAATCTACGTAAAA
Organism: Micrasema minimum; assembly: GCA_022494985.1. Taxonomy (NCBI): domain Eukaryota; kingdom Metazoa; phylum Arthropoda; class Insecta; order Trichoptera; family Brachycentridae; genus Micrasema; species Micrasema minimum. Next base: position 46,789 of record JAGVSP010001671.1, read on the forward strand.
ACTTAAAAAAAAATTCGTATTAGAAGATGTGTAATTGTGTACCTAGGTACCAACCAAATGCGCTATTATTTTATTTTTGCGTTTTCCGAAAACTTATGAGCATATAACATTATACTTTAAATATTTGAAGTATGGTAGTGAAGCGTGGTGTTGGAAAAAGAAGGATGAAAGTAGACTGAATGCAGTTGAAATACGATCTCTCAGGCGAATGTGTGGTAAGACTATGTAATTATAGGTGTACAAATGTCGAAATTAGAGCAGAGTGCAAGGCTGAGATAAGCATTATCGACAAAAATTAAGACAGGTCTTTTACGATGGTTCGGTTATGTAGAGCGAATGAAAGAACGGTTAAAAAAATATATGATGCGACTGTGCCTGGATGTAGAAATCGAGTAAGGCCGAGAAAGACATGGCATGATCAAGTAAAACAAGTGCTTGAAAGTGGGCATGTAAGAAGTCGGAATAATCGACGTGCGTGCATGAGAAGATGTATGAATGTGGAGGAAGCAAGAGAAGTATGCCAGGACAGAGTGGTGTGGCGTTCTATCCTCTCTGCCTACCCCTTCGGAGAAATGGCGTGATGGTTAGTTTAGTTTAGTTCTTTAAATATTTATATATGTATGTATGTAGGTACCTAGGTATAATTAAAGTACATTAGTATATTTTAAGACGTGATTCACAGTAACGAAATTAAAAAGTTGGTAATTATTTAATTACTAATATAATTTATAAAACTTGCGAAATTATTTTTCAAGTACGTTTTTTTTTTCTCAGTCAGTGGGCTGATATTTTGACAGTATGTGCCAAGAGATCCATCTTGAGATATATATTTGTAATGGATGAATCAGTATTATTATGTTGTAATTTAGTTTGACAGGCGTTGGTAATTTTATTATTTTTTGCGATTTTATATTTAGTAAACACACTAATCACTTAAATTATTTACGTAAAATTAGTTACGTGATAATTCATCTAGAAAAAACTGAAATGTATTTTTGTTAAAAATTTATCAAATTTGAAGAGGATTGTAGTATTTTTTTATATAAGTATTTAGTAGAAAGATTATCGTGTAATATGTTGGTATATATGTAAGTATTAAGGGTTTAAAAAAGTAGGAGTTCAATATAAACACATTTATAATACTTATAATAACTAGAAACCACTTTATAATTTACTGCCAATACCCAGCTTTGAGCTTATTTTAAAAAATAAATTAAATAAATAACTGTGTAGTTTTAACGATTTTTATTTTGGGTTTAGTATTAACTTACTTCCTTTTCTTTACTCACACAGAATGGAGCATAGAGTACTGCATGGATACATCATCATCATCATACCATATCCGCTCCCTATGTGGAGCATATGGAATCCACCGCCAGCTTCCGTATATCCTCCCAAGTCATTTCCACGTCCCGCAGCTCTGACGCAAACTGCCGACGAATTGTCAACAGTGGATGACCAGGACGCCGAGAACCTGATGCCTTGTAAAATAGGCAAGCATGGTTAAGGTTCTCGGGAGGCATACACAAAGTGCAAAGTGTCTCGATGGTTTATTATATAAAGCGAAGGGTGAGACATCAGTCTTACGCTTCAGTACCAGTCAAGGTAAGTTTGTAATAAGGCGGTTTGTAGGATATACGTTCAATAAAAATGCATCAGTAGCTTGCATTGTATAATTACTAATTTTAAATAACAATTTTATTTTAAATGATTTTGTGGTGAATTTTCGACGAAACATTACTCAACTCAGTTACATGTTACAGTTTTCTCCACATTTACATTCTTACGTACCTAATAAGATTTCAAAAACTCAGATGCAAGGGTTGATTTATCGCAAGGAAGGATTGATATCAACCCTTGCTTCTGAGTTTTTATAATTTTTCGTTATTTATGCTAAACTGGTTACACTTGTAATATTTCAGGTACATAAGAATATAAATATTTACATTTTTACACTATAAAAAAAATTAATCACTGGGAGTTGACGCGCCTCAAATTCATCGTCATGAAAACACAGGTTTATCTATTTTGATGTTTTAACTGTAGCAGGTAAAAATGGATGTTTTTACTGGTGATGTGAAATGAAGCGTGGGATGTAATCGAGACTATGTAATCATGTGATTTTATTATTGGTTTTTTTATGCTCCGCAGATCTGGGCTGACAGAGTAAAGAGGTTTGAATGTCACCAATCAAGGCTAATTATTTACTGCTGATGTTGTAATGTATTACTTGTAATGCTTCACACCTACTTCCAATAGAATCGATATTCTTGTCACAGAGATCGGGGCAAAAATTTAGCATACCTGAATTCATAGTCAATGAGATTTCGAATGCATTTTTTCATAAAAAGTTGTAAAAAAAAATTAATGAAATTTAAAATAAATACGCAAAAAATGCATAAGATACTGTACTTGGACTACTTAAAATATGGATCATGCTATTAGAATCAATTAATTATTACGCACATTAATGCAACTACTATAGGTACAAAATTTATAAAAAATATACCACTTTAACAGATTTAATTATTCGAGTTTTTTTATTATAAAAAAAAACGAGTATGTAAATTTAAAACTATTATGTAACGGTTACTTTGTCTGTTTATATCAAATCCAATTAATTCAGTAACAAAAGTCTGAATGTAGGGTAGGGCCCGAATTTAGGGTATTAATGTGTAAACCATAAAAAATTCCCATCCCGTTGTCAGTAAAATAATCTAAGATTGTCTGAGAATATTCCGAAAAATCATAATCTCATTGTGAAACAACTTCAACCCTTCTCTCTATAGTTTAAGTAATTTACGACAGTTTCAGACTGAAAATTGTTATACCTTTATAACGTTTTATATATTTCCAGTATACTTTCCATAATATTGTCTGCCCTGTTCTCCAACGCACGACATTACCCAGGCCACATTCTTGCAAACTGCACAATGCACATTATTTTATAATTGCATTGCATGAATAAAGAAATAGGTAGGTATATTAAAAAATATATAAGTAGGTAAGCTGAAGTTATTTTGGTTTTACGGATTGAAAACGTGTTATTTTGCTTATTTTAGAAGACTTTTATTTAAAATGGTTAATGTCAGCGGTCAGCGCCAAGTACTAATTTAAGCTCCTACGTTACTGCGACTTGTACAGATATACTATTTTAACAGTTTTCCACTAGTAGATCTGTTTTTTGAAAGACAGTAAATTTGAACTGGTTTTTAATAATAATCCAGAGAACAATAGTGTCGACATTATTCCCTAGAACGCCCGAGTGAAGGCGAGGCGTCTATTCTAGAGTTCTAGAGCCATTAGTGGAGTGGTTAATGAGTATGCAGGTATTTCTTGTGAATTATTGAATTGTGAATCAGCTCTTTGTTCGTACCCTTGGAATTGTAACTAATCTTCAAAGGTGTAGCAATATTACATATTGCATGATATTTTCATGATTGATATCTACACATTATTGTAAATACGCATCGTAAATATTTTATTACTGATCTAGTAATGTTTTGTAATCTAAGATCATAATATATTGTATGTTTATGCTACAAATACTTTTTGTTGTAATCAGGTATTTTAGAATAATAAACATAATACTATTGACATGCGGTCAAATAAAAACAAACTTTAATCGCTGCTATGTTACCTTAATTTTTCAGTAATTTTTAGCTACTTACGGCTTGATTTAAGTGTTAGTAGGGACTCGTCTGAAGGTATGACCAATTTTAATAATTTGTTTAACCTTGGATGTGCCGAAAACTAATTTATTAAATTTACGATTGTTTTGCGTTATTGTGACTGTGAATAATTATGCCATTGACACTGTTATTACATAATAATGTATCTGCCATAAAATATAAGACTCGAAATAAACTAAAAAAAATCATTGAATGCTCAAAAACGCTCTTTTTATAATAAATAATTTTTACAATTGGCCAAAGGAGCAAAGTTATCAAATAAAGTTCGTAGATGAACTGATTATGCATAAATACACTTCATAAATACATTTTTAACTGAATTTCAAGTATTTTGTTCGAGAATAATATATTCATTTAGGTTCACTTCAATAGTAAATTTACTAATAAGTCAAAGGAATCATATATTATATTTGATGATAAATATAAGTCGTTTAAAATTCGTTCTTTGATGTTGTAACCAGTGCCAGCGCCATTATTTCAGGCTTGAATGTGTGAACTACATAATATTCTGTAAAAAAGAATTTAGTATTTTTAGGATTATCCTTATAAAAATATCGTGGGACACAAAAAGACAAAAATTCAGAGGATAAAAGCTTAAAAAAGTGATCATTGTCAAAACTTATCAGCGTTAGTGTAATTTATTAGTTTTGGTAGGCGATATTGCAAATCGCCAACGCATCAGAACTCCGCAATAATTACGCATACTAATCGTGCTACCATTTGGTCAGTAAATGTAGTAAGAAGTTACGAAATTATGACATATTTTGACCTTGCACGATTAACTCTACGTTCTTAATTACTGCTTTACTTTTGCAAGGTCCTGTGTTTAATTTCGTGCGATATTTTAAACTTTCAGCTGAAAAAAATGCGCATGTCGATTATAAATATATGTCACATAAGTGACATGCTTCAACGTACGCAAACGTAGTCTAGTAATTTTTTTTCATATTGCTGATGGTGACCCCAAGACAATTTTATTTTTATTTTTAAAATTGTTAAATTTATTATTATTATAGAACGTGTAAAATTTTAGAAAACCGAAAATACGTTCTACTTTGGTCTAAGCAATAAAAAATTGAAAGGTACTGTATTTGTTGGGTAAAAGCCTTAATTAGTTAAGAGCTCATGTAAAAAAATTATAATGCCTTATTTGTCATTGGATATGATCAAACATTAGGGTTTGGTTATTTGTCATTGTACCTACTATCAAAGAGCAAAGTGATTCCATAAGTAACTATAGATCCGTCATCGTGATCGCATTATGGATAAGCTATAACTATGGAGTATTTTACAAACAAGAATCGCATTAACAAAAGTAAAGTGGTCACTTTCCCGCTAATGTCACGCACACAAGAAGCACGACTTTATCGGTCTGCAAAATATGACTTGATCGCCTTTACAGTATAATAACACCGCGAGATTACGTCACGAATTCGGCAGGTCGCTGGACTGTCTAGAGTCTAGAGACACTTGTGCAGGCAGTTACAGAGAGAAACTGAACTGTCAATACTTTTAATGTTACTTTAATGGTAATGTAATCTAATATTATCTTACATTCATAAAAATCCATCAATTCTTACATTCATAAAAAACGAGTCTGATTCAATTTCTTCGAGCGTTTGAATGCATTATAAGCGAGAGGGAAATCGATCATTTTTAGCGCACCTTTAAAATATTTGAACGATTAGCCATCTTTATATTACATATTAGTTTTGTAGATGATAGAACGCTGGATTAAGATTTGATGTTACGTAATTTATTGTTTATCTGTTGCTCACTAGAAAATGCCCCCTTTGCACCCACTTCTGCACTTGAGGGCCCATCCCAACCCCTAGGACCAGAAATTTTTCTACACTTAACCTTTCAATACGATTTGGCTAGTATTATAAAACATAATACTTTTAACAAAAAATACAGTGTAGCAAACGAGCGATAGTCCCGTGGTTAGAGTTAGTAAATTCTCAGACTACTACGGCTCACTCTGTCCCATTTCATTGAAGTTTTGTCGTAAAATTGACGATTCTCAAATTTTATGTATGCAGTGTGCATACCTACATCATGTATTAATTGGAATTTCCATATTTGGTTGTCTGGGGTAAGTACTGTTAAGTTTCACAACTAATTGAGGAAAAATGCTTGTACATTATCTTTATAAGGAATCTACTGTGAATGTGCATTAAGTTATGTGTAGGTACAATGGAACTGTATGCGTCAGCATCATCAACAGTCAGCTGTAATCTCTGATATCTTATGCTGAACTAAAAGTCTCATGCGCATCTTGCCCGCCATAGCTGAACTTCGCCGGCTCCGCCCTATATCAAACCGGAGTTATGGGTTTACAACTAAACAAAGAAACAGCTTAAAGTGAAACGTCATCACAAATTTGCAAATCAACGTGACACGAACATAGGTTAATACTATTTACATTATATTATCGAATAGAAAATGCTAAAACTGCAAGAGCAGAAGTTTATTGCCAGAGCTAATAACAAAACGTAGCATAAGCTCACATTAATCTTAATTTATACATTTAAAAAAAAATCTTTATTGTGTAGGTATTATGTGGGCATCAACCCGTGGTACCAACAAAATATAAAAATAAAGTTATGCAGGTATAAACACATTACAAACGTCATATTAAATGCATAATATGCACGACCTCCGTAGCGTAATGGCTAAGACGCTGGACTCACAATACGGAGGTTCCGGTTTCGATTCCCGGTGAAAACACAAAAATCTAAAGTGATTTTTCTCAAGCCTGGGTGTTTGTGATGTTGTTCCCCTCTGTAATTGGGCCTGTTGAGGTGGTAAAAAAAAAAATATATTAAAAATAAAATAAAATAACGACAAATTTGCGCTTTTCTTGAAAAAGCACATTTTTTAGAAATAATTTTTATAGCTTACAAAAAAGCTTTAGTTTTTAGGTGAAGCATTGTACTCACTAGTAAATACCGGCATATTTTAAAAAAAAAATTTGATATATATTCCCTGTTATATATTCCCTGTAACCCTGTAAACTTTTGATATACATATAATAAACGTCTTAATTTGCCAATAAGCGCGTAGGTTAATATCAATTTAATATATGTATTAACAACATCAATTTAGTAACTGTTTTAAAAAATAAATTAATGGTGGTCTGCCATTCCGTTGGGCAACGTGAATTTTCTCGTATTGCACGATTTGTTGCCACATGCAATCATTCCATAAACGTTGGGAAAAGGAAAAGAGTAGATTGCCATACATAGCGGACACCACATTAATGTAGAACGATTTTGCAAAAAAAGAAGAAAAAAAATATGGTACTTAAATTATATTTTTAAAAAAAATCAGTTAGGAAACAAGTTTTTTAAGGGTGGTGCCAAAGTAATTAAATAAGATTTGGTAGATGTTCATAGTCTGCATAATAAAATATTTTTTAAATGAACGAGCTCGTTGGCTATATATTTTTAAATTGTGATAATCTTAAGATTGCTCTAGCTCAATCACAGATGACTATCGACGTGCAATAACAATTTCTCACCACGGATGTTTAACGATTTCGCGATCACAATGGAACATTCGTTAAAAGTCGGGAAAGTTCGATCGGAATTATTAATTACCGCTTTAAATATGGAAAATACGCCAAAACTGTAAGTAAAGTAAAATAATTTAGTTTTATAGAGTTTTAATTGCTTGTGCACAATTTATCATGCCATTTATTTGCTTTAAATCAATTTGAAAAAGCAATGAAACGAAACATTTGTCAAAGTATGCCTTTCATCTATGGTGCTTGGCAACGCGACCGTGATATGAACGTATGTTCATTGTGATCGGTCAAATGCTTAGCACGTTGATAGTCATCTCTGATTGAGCTACTGATATTGGTTATCACAGACGTTGACCAAAATCGGATGATAATATTTTTTTCTCTATCTTTACATAAATAATTTTGAGATACAATATTGGACAATAATTGTAAAAATAAATTCAACATTTTATTAGCGTCGGCAAAAAAGTAATCATAGCCTTTTTGACAATGTTAACAGCGAAACTAGTAAAATTTTAATCAAATATTTCTGTTGAGAAACATCTTTTCTAACCATATCGTGGGAGGTTGGTCAACAAACTTTGCTTGACTCATTAAAATATATTGCACCCAAGTTTTAAGGTAATTTATTGTGTTGGGATGGATTTGGCATTGTCCGACATGTAATATGTGGGTTATTACAGTTTTAATTCCATCGAATATACAAGCGGCCAGTAGTTGTGTAGTCAAAATGTGCAGGTGTTGGTGATGGTCATGACATCATGGGTTTAAATACCCACATTAAAAAGGAACAAATATACAAGCGCACATACAATTCAATCAAAATCAAGATTATTTTTTCAAATTAACTTGAAAGAGACGGGTGGTGGTCTAGTATTACCGTGGTGGTCTTTGAGTCTAAAGTTCCCCAGTTCGAATACCATCCCGTCACGACTGGCTTCCTATTTTCAAATAACGAAAAGCTGCTTCCAAATTGATATATCATAGAATAATACCTATACATGTAACAAAACTTGATGTACAAGCAAGGAACCAGTAAATCTACGTCATATTTGGAGTCGATTTTTTTAGTATTTTTTTTTCTATTTGACCCATAGAAGATAATTTTTTTTTGTTGATATTTTTTTGCAAATTGTTATAAAACATCATTTATTTAGTCAAATTAATACTATCCATGAAGAAAACAAAATAAAAACCCGCATTTCAATAAGAATTTGTGCAATTTTACTTAATCTGCCATACTTATGAAAGCTTTTAAAAGAAGTTGAATCGAGGACTCCGGATTAGAATCTCTAGGTTCGAATCCCACTCCAGCACAACTTGTTTCTTGCTTTCTGACACAGTTATTTCCGACTATTTGAAAGCAGTCCCAAAACTGAAATATTTGAATATATCATAAGAACTCAAATGTTTCTTTTTTAATAAAAAAAAAAAAAAAAAGTAAAAATATTTTTTTTCATGATTAAATAAAAAAAAAAATTGTCTTAGATATTACACATTCGACTCCAAATATGATGTAGATTCACCACTTTTCGGGTTGTACTACGAATTTTATTTATGAAAAAGATTTTTATAAAATACCGATTAGTATTTAAGAAATTAGTTTGCGTCAGAGCTGCGGCGGACTTGACTTGGGAGGATTTGCTTGGCCTGGAGGAAGTTTGTGAAATCCATATGCTCCGCATAGGGAGCATATATGGTAAGATGATGATGATGATATAATATTTCATTAGGTACTTTAAAAAGTTGCTTGTGTCCGGACCTACGAAGAGATAATATGGCGTTATGTTATCAAAGTATCTGTGTAGTGGCAAGTTGGCTAATTGAGGCGTTTGAAGACATAATAGAGTTTCAGTTCTCACGGCCATCTTCCACCGGCGAAAGCCATGTTTATATTTCACACATTTCATTGTTATTTCCTCATTTCGGGGGCAGATCCAGAATCCGGGCGTGGGCGAGATTTGGCGACCATTTTCTGCGTTACCCAACTGCAGTTTGTTAAGTAATATTACATGAAGGTATTACGTTGCTATTTAAACCTTAATCAGTTTACCTTATGACGTGGGATGTGGATTAAAACGTTAAATGGAAGAAGTTAGGTTATATTACTGTGGTGAATTGAACGTTTCTGTCAGGTCAGTAAAAAAACATTTTTATTAAGGTACTGTATTATAAACGTAGGCATTTATGTACGGTGAAAGAAATTAATTGATGAGTTGAAATTGTGTTTTTTTTTTGCTGTTTACTGCAAATAATTTCCTGACAATAGGTATTAGTACTTTTGGTTATTAAATATAGGTGCTTTTGCTTTCGACACGTAGGTACGTTACATACTACGTGACGCAATAAAAAAATCATAAAGTGATAACATGTAGTTAACTATTTACAGTTAGAAATCGTACCAGGATTATTAGAAAGCAGATATAAGTTATAAACATACACAATGTAATATTTCTGGTTAAATTATATAAGCCTAAACGAAGATCTTATCGAAATTTAATATGACGACTTCCACGTCATATTTATGATTATTTTCTATCAATACAATTACCTACACTTGTCATAACCAGAAGTATTGCATGTAGGTATGTAGGTACTCACCTGCACCTACACATGCTATTAGTACTGACAAAACGGGTATTGATTGAATTAAAATTAATAATAATTGGCTTGGAAAATTGACAAATTGGTTGATTTACGTTTATGATTATTTTTGTCTTCGTTTTGTAGTCGCTATTGCGAAAAATTGGAGAGTCCAGACCTAAGTTAATGGATTTAGCGAAAAGTTTTTTATCGTCACTTTAATACCTATCTCTGGAAAAAGTTTGCACGTGTTTTAATTCAAGAAAATACATATTTAGTTTCGAATTTTACTTTTTATACTAGTACATCGTGAGTATGATTTTTCATACAAATTTTTTTAGTCAAAATGTCACTACTCCACAAAATGTTGAATGGACTTGCCTACGAAATTTAATGGCTAAGACGCTGGACTGGAACGAATGGGTCCAGGGTTCGTTTCCGCAACACAAAAATTAAAAGTGACATTTCTCAAGCCTGGGTGTTAGCGTGATTGTTTCCGCTATTATTGGGCCTCCCGACCTGTTGAGGTGGTTAAATCAATATGAATATTAGTAGGTCTACCTAATGGTTTGAGTTTATTAAGTTAGTAATCAATCTCAGCGCTCTATCATAATACTGTGAAGCATAACGCGTTGGATTTTTCTGAAGTAAAACCTTATGGCCAATTAAGAGGTCAGATGTTTAGTTTTATCCATTGATTAATTAATACACTTAGATTTGAACTGAGCCCAAAAAATGAATGACACTTCAACTCCGCCAAAACCTCCAACTCCGCCAGACGCGAATTCAGTATTTCTTTAACCGCTGGCCGAGTCGGACGTTCAGAAAACATTCCGAAATGCCTTCCTGTGAAGTGAAACCGTGTAAAAACCGTACGGATAAAATTAACAAAAAAAAGGTGTAACTTTACACATGAAAGTGTTTATTTATATTTGTTTACATAGCCTAAAATAATTATTATTCAAAGAAAGTTTTCTTCTTAAATAATAGCCAACAGCCGCCCACAAAAAAAAAAGTCATTTTAGATGCATGGTAAAATTCATGAACGCTCCTCGTAAGGAACGGTTTAGTATTGTGTCCTGTTACTGTAACCCTATATTTAGCCCATACCTTTTGCGGTGTGTGGGCGGATGCTTGCCGGCAGTCGAAAGGCTCTGATAGGTCGACCCGTGTAAGTGTATTGGTAAGAATTAAAAGTGCGGAATCTTCGTGTCAATCCTTTTTCTAAATAATTTGCTCTGCAAGGCAGATCTAAGTATATTATAAATCAATGGTTTTTATCTAATCGCACGTCATAATTAGAAGTACCAAATTAGTTACTACTTGTTGATAGTTCGACAACAGAACGTTGAACACTCTGGCACTGTCTGGCTTGATTCGTATCTCTCTCAGAGCACATTGCCATGGGAAGTTGAGATCTCTATCTCCGGTACCTGGTGGTGGTAACTGTTATTATTGTAACGTGAAGAGAAAGTGCACCTCTTCCGGGCATTTAGCACTACGAAAATAAAATACACAACAAACTGTATAATTATAGTATTATTATATCACATAGTATATTAAACGGAAGATAAAATAAAAAAAATTAAAAATTATGCGTACTTGATGGCTAGTAATAAAAAATTTCAATGTAAGTGAATATTAACTTAATTTATTTTATCAATTGGAAGATTTCTTCTTCTTTTTCTTTCGCCACGTTCGCTCCTATGTGGAGCATGTGGACATCACAAGATCCCTCCAGGAGACCCCGGTCACCAGCCAGCTCTCTCGCCTCCTCCCACGTCAGCCCGCCCGCATCCATCAGCTCTGCCGTAGGATGGTCATCGACGGTCTGCCAGGACGGCGGGATCCTGCAGGCGTAAATAAGAGGCGGCTCGGGTTTAGGCTCTCCCGAGGCATCCGGAGTACATGCCAAAGCCAGGTCCAATGCCGCATCTTTACGACTTTATTGGAGGTTGCTGCGTCCGTTCCCTAACTTCAGCGTTGGTAATGAATTCAAACCACCTATTGGAAAATGACTTTAAAAGCAATCAACGAAACGCATTCCTTTCATTAAATTAACACAATTAAATTAATGGTTTTCTAGATTTTTAATAACTATAGGAACATAAATATTTCGATTTTAAGGTGCACATTCAGCTAGTCTAGAATTACTGTGCTAGAATGTAAGAAACGAGTTGTGGCAGAGGGAGATTTAATTATTTTTTTTTTTTGCGATTTTAATCAATAAGGGTATGTTCCATGTAATGACTCCGTAATATTTCAGTAAACCTCATGAGTCTGTCCATTGTCACCTACTGTTACATTTTTGAAAACAGTTTACGCGTTTAGTTTTTCGATGTTAGACGTTTTACAAAACATAGTACTGAAGTCTAAATTTATGTGAAATGCAGAACTCACTTTTCCCATTAAAAATATATTATACTTTAAACGATTAGAGGAACATGTGAAAGTAAAAAAAATATTTATGAGATACAATAAAAAAAAACATAATGATAACACGCTGAGTGTTAACAATAGGCTAGAAAAAATGTATGAATGAAATTAATGAATAGTACACATTTAGCTTTTATGTAGCATTTCTTAGTATGAATGACGAAATTCATTAGGTATTGTAGTCTTTTTTAATATTTCCTTAGATATATCATAGTAAATATACATAAGAACACAAAATGTATGAAGTCTAAAAACCTGCCTGAATAAATAAAATAGTTTTTTTTTTTTAAGTTATCTTTTTACTCTTTTGATTCAGTATTTTCAAATACACATTTCTGACTGATTTACAATGGTGGCTTCTAAACTATCAAGAATACTGATTGTCAGATTGAAACCTCCCTTGTTTATTTAACTAATTTATTATTATGTTTCTTCCCCGAAGGATAAAGGGGTAGGCGGTACGTACCCTAGACTACTCTGTCCCTAAAAATACGGATGATGCTTCCTTGATTTTGCTTTTATTTACGCACGCACGTAGATTTTTCGACGACTTAAGTTAATTTATTTTTAAAAATCAACACTGGTAAAACCCATGTCATGTGTAACAGCTCGAGTCAAGATGCCCAGATCCCTCTGGCTTTGTCGGGACAAGTCATCGAGAGGGTCGAGAGCTTCAAATACCTGGGAGCGTACATGACAGAAAACGGCAGAGTCCCGAGAGCCTTAACCATGCTTGCCTATTTTACAAAGCATCAGGTTCTCGGCGTCCTGGTCGTCCGCTGTTGACAATTCGTCGGCAGTTTGCGTCAGAGCTGCGGGACGCGGACTTGACTTGGGTGGATGCACGGGAGCTGGCGGCCGATCGCTTGGCCTGGAGGCAGTTTGTGGATTCCATATGCTCCACATAGGGGGCGGATATGGTATGATGATGATTACTTTTTAAAATAGCATTGTTTATATTTTGAAATATCTTTAGATTCACTTGTACAATCTCATATTTTTAGAAGAAAAAAAACAAAAAGCTTTAATCTGAGTTTTCATAATATAACTAACTAACTAACTAACTAACCTTCTCATTTCCCAGTAGGCAGAGAGGATAGAACGCAACACCACTCTGTCCTGGCATACTTCTCTTGCTTCCTCCACATTCATACATCTTCTCATGCACGCACATCGATTATTCCGACTTCTTACATGCCCACTTTCAAGCACATAATATAAATTAAGTAAATAAAAACTGTGTAGGTATCACAGTAACAACTAAGGAATAGCGAACAGTTGGAAAAAACCTGAGGAAATCTAATTTAGCATGACAAAGTACGTCACAATACAAGATACAAGGTTAAATTCGGTTTTATTTGATTAGTGGGCGTCCAATTATTGTGGAGTTACGGGTACTAACGACAATCTTATATCGGGAGGTAAGTATAATAACAGAGATAGATACACCAATAGGTACGAGGGATCCTTGAATCTCTTTACAAAATGTCGTGTCATTTTCTGAGTTGATCGCCACTTGGCACAAATGACTATAAAATAATAATGCAGAGTAACATGGCGGAGGGCAGAGTTCACTTTGTATTACAATGATAATTATTATTATTATGTCGACATAATCACTATGGTTGAAGCGCATGATTGCATCAAGCATTTTGAGATTAGAATGTGCATCAATGGTTTTGCATTCCAATATGGATGTGCTTCAATACTCAAATTACATTATTTTATTATTCAAAACTTGAAAACATCAAATATTGATTTCATTCATTACTCCTTACTATTAATATTATTTTTTTTAATCTAAAAATAAAATATATAAATTGCACGAGCTCTTGGTATTCAAATCAAATAAAATATGTAAAACATGTAGGTAGGCAATAATATTGTCACGCTGAAGGTAAGATAACGAAAAAGGTTTTATTAACATGAAATGTTATTTGGTAGATAAATAATAATACTAATAATAATCAACACTCCTAAATATATTTTTTAATGCATGTCAAACATAATAATTACTATTAATCATTTTATTCGTCCCAAAATTATAGTCACAAATATGTTGACATAAAAAAAAATCAAAACTAACTAACTAACCATCACGCAGAAAGGATAGAACGCCACACCACTCTGTCCTGGCATACTTCTCTTGCTTCCTCCACATTCATACATCTTCTCATGCACGCACGTCGATTATTCCGACTTTTTACATGCCAACTTTCAAGCACTTGTTTTACTTGATCATGCCATGTCTTTTTCGGCCTTCCTCGACTTCTACTTCCAGGCATAGTCGCATCATATATTTTTTTAGCCGTTTCTTCATCATCCATTAGCTCTACATGACCGAACCATCTTAAAGACCTTTCTTAAATTTTGTCGATAATGCTTATCTCAGCCTTGCACTCTGCTCTAATTTCAACATTAGTGCACCTATCATACATAGTTTTGCCACACATTCGCCTGAGAGATCCGTAAAAATTCAATTTTAAAATTTAAAATGAATTCAAACTGTAAACATGTATGTTTTTAAATCATTTTGTTATTTCCAACTCACTTATGATAAGTGAATTATAGTTTTTGGTACGGAGATGCAATTTTAGTATAAAGCTTAGTAGATGCTTTAACTGATAGAATTTGAGGATAAAAGAACTAATAGTAACTAACTCAAAACAGTAAACAACATTAAAAAATAACGTAATGAATGCCGAGTGTAAATTTTTTTTTATGAATCTATACCTCCTGATATTAATATAAGTACGAGTATATTGTATACCTACATTCTAATTGAATGGAGTATAAGAAAAACTTTTCATGGGACCAAAGTGTCCTGTCTCATTTCAAAGTAGGTACAATGCGTTATATGGGTATTATTATGTTAGTTAGTGTTGTGGTATAATTGGCGCTGGTAACACGCAACAGAATGTAAAGTTTTTGCTCTCAATGCATGGCGTTTATAATAATTTACTTCTCACAGTGCGACCTGTCACCGGCCATGGTATGTTGTCAGTACAAAATGTTTTGCTGAGATTATAGGCAGAATAATTATAGTATCCACCCACACGACCAAGATCCGGGTAAACCATATGTTTCTTTAACTCCAATTATCAACACTTATTGAAATAAATCAGGATAAACTGATGAAAAATCCAAAATCTCTTTATTTTAGGGAAGTAAAGGCTACAAGTTGACGGCTTGTAGCTGTAGACCCACCGGGATTTGTTACCCTGGTGGTTATGGTTTTATGTGGGTGCACAGAAAGAGAGAAATGAAAGATACTTACAGTTTTACAGTACACATTTATTACACAGAATTTAGAAGCTAATACAATGAAAATGCAAGGAACTTAACTAATTAAACTACGATTAAAAATGAATGATGAAAAAGAAAAGTGAATCTAGTTTGCCACAATATTACGAATATCCGAATATAAGCGAATAATATTTTTGTTTAACTGTTCAGAAAAATTGACGATTCGTCGGCAGTTTGCGTCAGAGCTGCGGGACGTGGACTTGAATTGGGAGGATGCACGGAAGCTGGCGGCCGATCGCTTGGCCTGGGGGCACTGTGTGGAATCCATATGCTCCACCTAGGGAGCGGATATGGTGTGATGATGTTCAGAAAATATAAAAAAATCCCTTTAAATTAATAATCAGTGGAAAATATTTTTTGGAACTAAACTTTTGTTTTCATTTAAACTAATGTTTTGAATTGAGGTTCATAGCTTTATTTCTGATAAATCGGTTACGAGCTGTAGATTTATATGTCCATCGGAATACTAAAATTAAAATATACGAGTATATATGTGGCTATAAAAAGCAAAGTAAGCATGTCTCCCAAAAGCTTTACAACGCTTGCCTATTTTTCAAAACATCAGGACCACGTCAATCAGGCACAGCACGATACGGCTTTTTCAAATTCCGTATTAGACCAGTCAATATAAATATGTTTGCATGGAGTAGGTTGTCATAATTGCACTTCGGGGGATAATAGTAATATACAAAAGATAAATACTTGGAAAACATTATTGCAAATATTAATCCCCGATTTTTAATGAATAATTGAACTGGTGATTTTGTACATAATGGCTTATTTTAAATCGATTTAACTATAGCAAACCCCGGAAAAAAATATAGAGGAAATATTGATTATTTCTAATTACCTAAAGTGCGATTTACAAGTTTCTTTTTATTCACTTATATCTAAAACTAGGGATTTATTTTGTACCATAATTTATTTTATGGTGTCCGTGAATATAATAATTATCACCAAAATATTTTTTTTTGTCTCGCTTAAAAAAGCAAATTTAGGTATTTCTCAGTATCTAACTCTCATAAAAATACGAAATCACGAAAAATGCTTAGTAAAATAGCAACGCTATTATGTAAAAAAGACAATTTACTGAAGTGTCTTTTATGCAGTCTAAAACCTTTTATTTACTCGACTTTAAACGCGAAATCCGCTTTCTATTTAGTTTGTATACAAATTCTGTTGCAAAGTACCGAATGAAATTAGCGATATCGTGTATGGAAGTATAAATAGTCGTGCCGTGGTAGGTCATCAGGTTCCTAATGCGGCGCTGGCGCCCTAGACGGTCCCCACTGATGACAATTATACGAAAGTTTACGCCAGAGCTTCGGGATGGATCTGATTGGAGAAGACGTACTGCAGTTGCCAATAGTGGAGTTGAGTGCTTATTTTGATGGAATTTGCAGAATCTAACTTGTATATTATCATACCTCCATATCATCATCATCATCATACCATATCCATGGCAAGTGGAAACTGCCTTCAAGCTAAGCGATCGGCCGTCAGTTCCCTGGCATCATCCCAAGTCAGGTCCACGTCCCGCAGCTCTGACGCAAACTGCCGACGGATTGTCAACAGTGAACGTCCAGGACGCCGAGAACCTGATGCCTTGTAATACAGGCAAGCAAAGGTTAATGCTCTCGGGAGGCATACGTTAATTCTACCTACACGAAGTGGATAAAAAAATGGTTAATAAATGTAAGAAATTAAAAAAATATGATGGATTCTTATTGGGATTAATGACACTACTTGAAATGCGTGATGCCTTTCTGGTTTTTCCTTTTTTTACATGAATTTGATTTTAACTGTTTATTTTGAAAAATTCACTTTTTATGGATATCAAGAATAAGAAAACATAATTAAATAATATCATTTTATTTCGTGCATGACACAAAAGAGATCAGGAAACTAGAAAAGAAACTTATTTTACAAAATAACTAGTCAATGCGGCGCGCGGCGTTAATCCGCAATGAAAAATGTATAAAACATTGTATTGTATGGTTAGCGGTTTACGATTTAATAATAAATATTATTTCTTTCACATTCGGTCATTTCCCTCAACATATTTACACGTATACATAGACATTACATGCACGCTAATAATTCGTTTAATTTATTATAATACGTCATGCCTTTTTCAATTATTTTCCGTAGGAACCCACCTGTTCATCGTGTCATATATCTAAAAAAAACTTACTAACTTCAATATGTGCGTAGGTTTTTTACAATCGTTATTGATTCTATTTGCTTTGTTTTTTGGGATTATCGGTGTTATGCTTTTTGTCTTCTCCGACGTTTCGGCCACCGTTGCAGGCGCCATATTCAGGGTTAAGTATGTATGATGTAAAATGTGGTGTGTTTATGTGACGTTGTGTTATGTGTGTTATTGGCATCATCATCATCATACCATATCCGCTCCCTATGTGGAGCATATAGAATCCACAAACTGCCTCCAGGCCAAGCGATCGGCCGCCAGCTCCCGTGCATCCTCCCAAGTCAAGTTCACGTCCCGCAGTTCTGACGCAAACTGCCGACGTTATTGTGACACGGCACAAATTCCAACTAAATAAACACACCACATTTTACATAATACATACTTCACCCTGAAGATGGCGCCTGCAACACGAATAATCCCAAAAAACAAAGCAAATAGAATTACTAACTTCAGTTTATTTTTGGATGGATTAAAAACAGCTTTACAATTTTTTGACGTGATAACGTCTAATAAATCTATGAACGCCGGCTGCACATACGAAAAAGCATGACTCATTGTCCCGTTCCGCCTGAGCCGAGTGTGCAAGCGAGAGCGCGGAACAAGCGATAGAGAGGCACGATCAGCCTAAGCGTTCGGTTTGTGACGCATCTATCTCTCTTCTACTCCATCGGCCGATGCGTCCGAGTATAAGGGAGACAGCAGCCGAAAGTAATCTTTAACTAAATACTTGCCGAACGGATTGTAAGACTGTTTGGATTTCAGTATTTGAATTAACGAGTGCAAAAAATGTTAATTAATGGAAAAAATTTTAATTTTCAATTAACTCCTGCTTTGTATTATACAAAATAATGATAATTCAGTAATAATAATTCAATTAAATTCATAAAAGTATGTTTTTTTTCATCAATGTTTTCTTATGACGTTATCACGTAAAATTATCGTCCGTAAACCGACTTTACAGACAACTAAAAGTTTTTTTTTTTGTATTTCTAACTATTAGAGGAAAATATAAGCTAAGACAAGTCAAACATATCATTATGCGTAAAACATAATAATATGTGAGTATATTATGACATAGGTTAAATTCGTTTAATTACTGTGGTTTTTACCGTAAAGCTGGATTGTTCAATCATTCGTATTGCAATAGTGTATTTTAAATTTTATGACACGTTGCCCAGTACATTATATTATTTGTAGGTCTGGTAGAAGGTACACGTAGTAGTTATCACTTTATGATGTAAATTAATAGGTGCACCAATTTGTTACCGGAGGTATATTGGTAAACGATCTATAACTGGAGATTACGTAATCAAGTTTGGTAATAAGATTGTAATAATATTACCGACTTCTAACTGCACAAAATATTAAAGCATATTCAGGTCAGAAATCCAATTCACTGCATCCTTTGTTCATTGGAAACGAATCGGATAATAGTAACAAGAGCGTTTCTAAAGCAGCAACATTATGTTATTATTCATTAAATTAATACTAATGGCTATCGAACACATCAAGTCAAAATTAAAGACAGCAAAAAATTTACAGTTGGTACCTACCACGGCTGGTTTTAATAACTATTATGACTTAAAATATTTTTCGAAAATATTAATTTATTAGATATTATTGATATCCCAACAGAGACAGAGAAACTCTGGAAACGAATGTGGAAACGAACAATCTTCTCAACAGATGACACTAGCATAGAAAATTTCTGTAATGCGGAACGACAAAGACGATTTCAATATATCAGATGATGGGCGGAATGGGGAATGTTGTAGTACATCAAGTGGCCACTTAACCCAGCCAATGACAGGTCATAAGCCCTGTTAACGCCTAGATAACCCACATTCGTTTCCAGAGTTTCTCTGTCTATAATGAGATATCAATAATATCTGGTATCAGCCCAGCATGGGTATAATCCAGTAATTTGTCTACAAGTATTTGTATACATTCAAAATGTTATTAATTTATTATTTATGAAAGATACGAGTTTTCTAATTTAACTTTTAACTAAGGATTTATTTTTTAATTTTTAAGCTCTTTAGAAACATTTTTGTACAATTTATTATGAGATGACGCTAACGTACACGAATAATCATAAATGACAATCATACTAAACTTGGTGTACTAATGAAGTTGCCCATATGCACCAATGCAGTGCGATACCCAAAAGAATGGAAGGATTCACGTCGATTTGCTTTCGGAAAAAAGTACAAAGATAAAAAAATAAAGCTTTTGAATATAAAATAGTAATTAATAATTATTTCAATACATTTAAATAGGTACTCCAAGCCGTAAAGGTAGGTACGATGGAAAGTAAGAACACAATATTACGTAACTTTTCAATGTTTTGTAATTTGTTTGGACAAGTCAAAAATAGTGTTTCGAAAGGTCAAGATCTATAACACATTGTCTTGGGGCAATACCTAATAAACATTTCTCACGAGTTGCAAAAGTATACAACATAATATTTATTATTTTATCCATTATCCATCATCGATACGGAGATTGTGAAGGATATTACTATCATTACTATTTCAAATCCAGGTGGAGATAATACATCACCTTTTGTATATTATATTTCATGACATTTGTAATGTAATAGTATTTAAGTTTTACTGAAACATTGTTTATGAGCTTTGTAATAGTAAAAGTTGCTACAGTTATGTCTATCCGCAAGGTTCTGTTTATTTGATAACACTGTACAAGTATACTCAGTCAAAACAAAATGCCGACTCCTTAATTCCTGCATTGTGCCGGTGCTCCTTTATAAATGCGATTTCTGGCACCTCACAAAAGCACAGACTGCTCGCTTGCTAAGTTTTGAGAATAAGTGTCTGAGAAGGATTCTAGGCATTAGGTGGTTTGACTTCATAACCAACGCTGAAGTCAGGGAACGGACGCAGCAACCTCCAATAGCTGGAGTCGTGAAGATGCGGCGTTGGACCTGGCTTGAGCATGTACTCCGCATGCCTCGGGAGAGCCTGAACCCGAGCTGCCCTTTTTTACGCCTGCGGGATCCCGCCGTCCGTCGATGACCATCCTACGGATGTATTCGGCGGAGCTGATGGATGCGGGTTTGAAGTGGGAGGAGGCGAGAGAGCTGGCTGGTGACAGGGTCTCCTGGAGGGATCTAGTGATATCCACATGCTCCACATAGGAGCGAACGTGGCGAAAGAATAAGAAGAAGAAGTACGAGTAAGTATTATTCTAAGAGTGAGATTTTAGCTTGTTGGATATAATATACAACTTAAGCACATTGACTTATTTAGGGTTTTGTCTTGTAAATCATAAAGCTGTTGTGGACTTCCTAGTCTAGTATTTCGATTGTCAAAAAGACACCATAACCTATTATATATTTCTATTAAAATGGGTAAAAACTTTTAATTGTAAAATACTACGGTATTGGAAATACATTAATTTAATTAGAATGCCAAAGCAACTACAGAGTTACATTAAATATATACTTACTACTTGGTCATTTCTAATCGTGGTCTGTTAATTCTTGTACTTAAAATAAAATTTGAACCGGATCCCTGCATATAAAACAAAACTAAAAAATTAAAAGCAAGGCGGATTGATTTGAATTTTATCTACGTTTGTTTATCTGTAACAATAACAAAATATATTGCAATGGTAGTAGTCGTAAAAATAAAATAGATCGTGTTCCCAAAAAGGTCATATGTCAGTGGGCGTTCTTGTTTCGACCTTCGATTAAAATAAAATAACTTATACCTACGTAATGTCGTTACATTTAACTTTTTACCAAACCCTGACACAAAGATATGTAAGTATAGGCTAATTTAATGAATTATTGTAAGGATTTAATTTGATTTCTATGCTTTATAATCCAGATGATCTTCAAAGGGAGAATCTATTATAGGTAGAAATGCGATCTCTCAGGCGAATGTGTGGTAAAAGACTGTGAGATAGGTGTACAAATGTCGAAATTAGAGCAGAGTGCAAGGCTGAGATAAGCATTATCGACAAAATTAAGAAAGGGCTTTTACGATGGTTTGGTCATGTGGAGCGAATGAGTGATGAAATAACGGCTAAAAGAAGTTTCGATGCAAGTGTGCCTGGATGTAGAAGCCGAGGAAGGCCGAAAAAGACATGGCTTGACCAAGTACGACAAGTACTTGAAAGTGGACATGTGAAAAGTCGGAATAATCGGCGTATGTGCATGAGAAGATGTATGATTGTAGAGGAAGCAAAGGAAGTATGTACTTTATTTTTCTCTTTTGCCACGTGCATACTGTTTGACTTTCACAGTATACACACAAACAGGCTATGCCTTGGTGGGATTTTTGTTTATTTTTTTCATGTATAATATGTGTTTTTATTGTATTTCTTTGTAAACAAAAATTTTTCTTTTGAAAATAAAATTTTTTAAAAATATATAACAAAATGTCAGGACAGAGTGGTATGGCGTTCTTTCCTCTCTGCCTACTCCTACGGGGAAATGGCGTGAGGGTAAGTCAGTTAGTTAGTTAGGATTTGTTGTTTTAAGTTAAATTATTAACATACAAAATAAATATGTGTCAAGAGGAAATGAAAAACAAAATAGAACTGTCACTAGACAAATATTGTCAATGACAATTTCAACCTGAGTTTTCCGGTCACCAGTCAGTAACGTCAAAATGACGCGAATCTTCGTAGAACATCTATAAATTTCCGTCACACATCTGTGCGGACATTTCTGCGGATGACGTCATAACACGTATGTCCGAGAATTGCGCATGAAGTACCAGAACCGGTGTAACGAGTTGGTTGTACTGAACTGAACAGTGTGCGAGGCAGTACTAGATGGGAGGAATACTCTACATCTCTACATGTCCACTGTCTACTGGCCAACGGCCACATGGCCAGCTGCCACTTTCACTGCGGCCGTAATAGGAGTTACCAACCTCCCAGATATAGGAAACATCTACCCTTTTTGAAAAAAATGCCGATGGCATACTTTCGTTGTGGAATTGTACCAGCATGCAGCAGCGCGATTATGTAGATGTGATAAAAAAAATTCTCGCGTTTATGACATCCAGCGATAAATGAGCCGACAAGACTGGGTTACCAATACCCATGACGGGCTTGCATAATTCGTTATTGACATCTCAACGGAAACAGAGAAGATCTGAAAATAAATATGGATTTTCAAGGCATTTACACAGCTTATTATCTTTTATCGGCTGGATTAAATGTAAAAACTTTTGGTTGTCTGTAAAGTCGGTTTACGGACGATAATTTTACGTGATAGCGTCATAAGAAAACATTGATGAAAAATAGCTTACTTTTATGAATTGAATTGAATTATTATGACTAAATTATAAAAGCAGGAGTTAATTGAAAATTACAATTTTTTTCATATATAATTTTTTTTGGACTCGTTAATTTCACTTTCAATTTGTAGCTTGTGTGCTGCTGCTGTTTCCCTTCTACTCGGACGCATCGGCCGATGGAGTGGAAGAGAGATAGATGCGTCACAAACCAAACGCTTAGGCCGATCGTGCCTCTCTATCGCTTGTTCCGCGCTATCGCTTGCACACTCGGCTCAGGCGGAACGTGACAATGAGTCATGCTTTTTCGTGTGTGCAGCCGGCGTTCATCGATTTATTAGACGTTATCACGTCAAAAAAATGGATTAATGTCACAAGTGATATTCCTTGACGTCATAAGTGATATTCCTTATCGCATGTACATATTGTACATAATCATGGGCTGATGAAAATTTTAGGTGCCACAAAAAGCGTCAAAAAATCAAAAGCGATTTTTTCTGTTTTTTTAAAATAAATCTACAGGTATATTTTAAAAACATTTAAGCGGCTTGAGTTTGAAAATAGTAATCGAATCAGAGGATTCAATCTGCTGATCATTAGGCTCGTTGCGACGCTACCACTGAGCCACCGCCCGACTCAAAATAATGCGATTATTTCCACTGAGTCGCATTGAAACAAAATCAATTGATCATTTTTAAAATGTGGTATTGCAATATCTATTGGTGAAATAATTGATTAACTAAAACACGGCACTAAAATTTAATCAATAATGACTCCAATTAACACCTTCATTAGAGGTTTCGGGTGAAGCACCTCCTGAGGATATAAACAAAACCGGAATTCGTGGTAACAGTCTTTTAAATATATAATATTATGTATTACGTGCAAAGGGAGCAGCCAAATATTACATTTCTAAAGCATTGGTTGGCAACCCCGTACAGAATCTAGATTCTAGATCATTTTACATTTACAGGTTTAAATATCTACTTATTATCAAAAGTTTGTCAACACTAGGTACCTACTACTGCCCACAATAAGTCCGATTTGTAAATCCATGCATAAATGTATGAAATTGCTTGGATCTGATTAGGATGAAGAAGTATCTAATTATGTAGGTGCAACGTATGTAGGTACATACATTGGTACTTATTCGTAATAAGGTGATTAGATAAAACTAGTTTCTTTACTATTTAAAAACAATGGACGGTATATCCAGTAACGTGACACCGTTTTATTTGTTCAAACATTTTGCCATACTGCTGTCGTTTCGTTCGCATTGTTTACTTATGAAATAGTTAATCAATATGCACAGATCAATTAGATTTAACAACTGATTGTTCTAGTCAGTACTTATCTTATAGACATACATATTACCAGTATTATCAGTACTTATCTTATAGACATACTACATAAGCTTATTTACTTCAAATCCAATATCTACCATAAACAAACCATAACATACCTAGCCATGGCGATTAAAATATGTTGGTTAAACTAAAGCTCTTCATTAACTACATATGAATTAGGCCATCCGAAGTTAGTATTATTTTAATTTTATTAATAAAATGTGGGAAATTTTATATTGTGGTGTGTGATAAATATCCGTATCCCAATGGCAAGGGATTATATTGTACACATGCCAGTGTATCGAATTAAAAACATGATATGATAGCGAAGGGCGTTTGTGGAATCATTTCCTGATTGGAAAAACGATATTTCCATACACTAGTATATTTATTATTAATTTATACTATTTTAATGGAGCTGATGTTTTGTATTAAGTGTATACCTACCATAGTTAAAAAGCAAACTTTATTTAATTAAGTAGATGCTTTATAATAATTGACAGTAAGGTATGTTGGAATAAATAATTTTATATTAGTTATATGACTCGTAATATCAAATTGTCCTTTGGGGCAGGGTAATTAAGACAGAAATATTATTTATGTATAAAGGGATAGAGGAAGATAAAAACCACAAATTAATTGTACCTAAAAATCAGAATACAAAAGTTAGATGAAAAGATAACAAGGCATCTTGTAATTAAAAATTGCGTATTCAAGAGTTGTATTGAGGTAATCATATAATTATATTATAGGGTGTGTACTTTTTCTAGATAATTACAGTGTACATTAGATAACGGTTTTTCCTACGAATTCATATTTTATTACTACATTTAAATGTAAGCATTTTTCGAACAATTAAACTAAAATACTTTTAAGAAAATTTAAATCAACTAAATATGTCTAATCAAAAATTTACCTAGCAATTTTAATAAACATTATTTCTCACACTTTCACGTAACATAGTCTAAGAAAAATTGGTTTATACAAAGCGTCTGTAATTTAGTAGTGTCATCGGGTAAACATCACAAGGACGTTTTGGGGTTATAAATATGTAGTAGTTTGAAATACCTACATATTTATTACACCAAAAATTATATAATATTATACGTACGTATCTCAAAGACCACGTGTTTGGTACAATACTTATAAATTACTTTAAATCCAAAATAACATTCCTGCTGGTATAGCATTATTTTTATCTCAAGGGAGTACTTTTCGATATCAACGCATGGGTAAGATTGACAATCCAAATATCGAAGGTTAATAATGAATAATCATTTGAAAGTCTTAGTTATATGGAAAAAGATTCTCTAATGTTACCTTATTTAATTTTTTGCTTACTACGAAACATTCAAAAATAAAAAAATGTATGCAATATAAGTCAAATTCAACGTAAGTGTTGTAAATGAAGTGAATTTGTCTCAACCAAATATTGCAATGACCAAGTTTTTTTCAAAATTAAAAAAAAAAAAAAAACTTTGAGAAAGAAGAGTGTTCACATGTGAAGCGCGCGCCATTTTACTGTATATTGGCAGATATGGATATCAAATACAAGGTGAAATGGGGAATGTTGTAATACGTTGTTTGTTGTAGTGGCCACTTAACCCAGCCAATGACAGTTCATAAGCCCTGTAAACGCCTAGATATCCATATTCCCTTCCAAACTTCTCGTCTCTGTTGAGATGTCAAATAGTAATTGAAATAGGTTTACTATGTCAAATTTCAATTTGTAAACTCTATATATCACATGGATGTTGTGCAGATTCGCTATTTTACCATTGGACTGACGATATTATGTTAATACATTATTAATTATCATTTCATATAAGTTTATTATTGAATGGAAAATTCTCTTCAAATCCATTATACAAGAAAGACTTACAAACTAAATTATCATTATTTCCTAATAGATATTCTTTAGCTTCCTTAGAGCCGAGAACAAAAAGATACATTACCATAGTGCTATAATACAAACAATACTGGGTCATTTGTTAGAAACGATTTTTCGTACCGAATTTTAGTTCAAATATTTGTCACAAATTACAAAAATGTAATGTAATACCAATTTTAATGAATTTGGAGTAAACGTTTTGAGGTTACGTTATTGAGAATTCTAATACGATTTTACTAAATATTTAACATAACTGTTTTGAAGGCTAGAATATGTACCTACCTTATAAACTTACCAACTAGCCAGACTTCAGTGTCTTAACACATGGACGTTTATTCTTTCCTTTCAATATTTGACATAATATTATCAAAATATTTTAAGATTCTATTGTTGTTCCACCGTAAGCCAGAGTTAGAGATTTAGGTGTTTATAAAATGATATACTGGATTTGTTGAAAGCTACAAAGCTTCGAAAAACTTACCAAATATATTTCAAACTATTTTCTAGAAAGAACGATTTTAGAAAAAAAGGTTTTAAATTCTAATGAAAATAAAAATAACGGGAGCCCTCATTTTTGCATTTTTTTTCAAATAACTAAATGTGACAGCAAAATACACATAATTAGTAATTAAAGAGCCCATAAAATTTTAGCGAATTAGGGGGCCAGTTTTTATTTTACTATCTTACTTTTCCATTTTAAAAAATCCATTTTGTGTGCACTGCTCGCGAGGTCTGATGGTATAAGGACATGGAAAAACACGTCATTTTTCCAGTTTCGGTACGCCTCTAAGGAGTTTATTACTAATATAATATATTAAACTCTTTAGTTATTTCATGAAAAACACGATAAAACTACTCTTACTGTTCAGGATGATCGATTTTATAATTGACCGGTCAGTTTGGTTTCCGAATAATTATTTGGTAGTAGAAATTGAGGGGCAAAAAACGTTACAAAGAGAAACAGAAAATTAATTGAGCATTTGCGCGACAGAAATAGTAACTAGATTTTAAATGTAAAGCCCGCTATATATGGGACAGTTTACTACACAGTTTTCTGTGCAGTCTGAAAACGGTCCCGTATAAAGCTAAAACTGCATGAAAAACTGTGTGCTAGTGTCAGATTTAAGCTGACATGACAGTCAATGTTTTTTATGTAAACGTTTAAGTAGACATTGGTTTATTGTATGCTTTTAAATACGTAAAAAAACAATAACATATTTACATTATTAGCTAAATATACAATTTCCTGAGAGCAAACATACGATAATAACTTACAATCGCGTTTCAAAAATACACATATTTAGCGTGTCTTTTGACAGAAGTTTGACAGACTGCACAGTTTTCTGAACAAGAAACTGTGTAGTTTTCTGAACAAGAAACTGTCCCATATAAAGCGGGCATTAGTCATTTGCCTTTAAGCATTCTTGGATAGTCGTGATAAAATAAATTAGCTCAAATTTCTTTTCATCCTTCTAGTAACATTGTAATTCTAAGGTCAATACAATATTGAAACGCGGTCATAAAACAAAAACGTCATATTATGAAATCGACAGCGATCGTACGTTTTTATAAATTTTCTTTTAAAGGTAAGAAACAAATGCGTCAAAACAAAAATTCACTTTCTAATAGATACGTTAATAGAATGTTGATGAGTGGAAATGTTTCATAACAATTAAACTTGAAACCGATATCATAGTTACAAATATGATTAACGAAAAAATTAATCATTCTATCAGTATGAAGGTTCCTGTACATACAAATATTATATCTAGAGGCATGTATTTTATAACGGTATATTTTTTAAATACGTTTTTAAGTAGGCAGACGAAATGTGTTATCCAAGTGGTATCATTGAATAATAAAGTAAATAGATGTTATCATACTAATCTCAAGTACTAAATTCGTAAATCGTGAAGTGTATTTGAAAAAATCAAGGTTTTGGTTTGTGAAAAATAGATAAATTAATGACTTTGTTTTAACTACAGTGAAAGCCCCACCCTTTTCCTAGACTGTTCTAAAGACTTTTGAGTTTTTTTTTAGTCCAGCACAACTCTACCGACTTTTTTAAAGCTAATCCGCGAAATTTAATAGATACAGTTTTAACTGGAAAAAGCGGAAGAAAAGAAGGTTAATGTTACTTTGCTTCAACTGTCAATGATAACAGCTTATTTTTTGAAGTACTTAAATAAAAAATATTGCATTTGTTTTGATGTGTAATCATTGTACCTATTATCCACAGCCTATCTAGATATTTTAGGGAATTGTCATCTTTTTTGTGGCATAACGTGTAAAATTTCATATTGCATAAAAGTGAAAAGTTTGCATATTTGTCGCCTTTCTACGAGAAAGTAGGATCTAAATTGTAAAAAGTAACATCAGCATAATTAGAAAGCATAATATCATTACAATATTAATTTGGCAATTCCGTTGTCCTATGTTTTTTGCGATTCACTAGCTTTAGTGATGTTAATTATTCATATACCTACATGTTACTTAAGACCTGTAAAATAAGTATTGTAAGAAAAAAATTGCATACCACTATGCAGAATATGACGGGAAGGTGACCCATGATTGCTTGAATGTTCACCACAGCACAATATGATAAGATGCCCTCTAATAAATCGATGTGTTAGAGTCCACACCTAAAAAATAATAAAGTTCAATTATGTTTAATAGATTACAACTAGAGTAAGCTGGAAGTCATAATCGTTAAGTCAATTTCAGCTGGGACCTAAATTTGTTCTACGCATTGAATTAATAAAAAATACGTATTTTTATACAGTTCAAAAACACTAATCAAAATGGAGAACCCTAGGTTAACTATATGAGTATATTTAGAGTTAAGTGCTAGTTGTGTATTTTAAAATTCCTTAATTCTGAATACAGCACACTGTACTTTGTTAGAGTAAAAAAGTAATTAAAAGGGTGTGCCGTTGTTGCTTTTATCTCCTCGGATCAATACCAGGTTAAATTAAAAAGGATTAAGAAATTTTATTTATTTATTTAATTTGTACAAAATACTTTGCACTCCCAATTGAGTTACAAAACTCATTCTGGGAC
Source organism: Micrasema minimum (assembly GCA_022494985.1). Classification (NCBI taxonomy): domain Eukaryota; kingdom Metazoa; phylum Arthropoda; class Insecta; order Trichoptera; family Brachycentridae; genus Micrasema; species Micrasema minimum. The sequence continues at coordinate 76,114 of JAGVSP010001671.1, forward strand.
AGATATTAGAAAAAGAAAGACTAAATATTACAATACTTCAGATTACAGAGTAAACAATGCTAAATCTAAAAATACAATAATCACAAAAGGAACAATAATCACAAAAGGAACAATATAGAAAAATTAGCCATTATCATTATTAATAAAAATATTTAAAAAGTATTCTTTTAGTGCTTTGTTTTGGGATTTGATTTTCATTGAACGAATCTACTAAAACAATCTCAGATTAATAGATGATATATGGCTGAGTTTCTTTCCTGCTATGTCTAGAGTATTAATAAATTATGAAAGTTCCGTCCCTAAAAAACATTTCGACAAAAAACCGAACAAGGCATCGCATCGGTTGATGTAATCGATGTTTTTTGCTACTTTAAAAGGAACATGAAAGTGAAACGTCACGTAACTGTAGATTGTACCAAAACTGGTATAGTGTTCAGTGTTCAGGGTAGTAATCCGCTGAGCATATTGAATATGCATTGTATTAAAAAAATAATGGAGCAGGTGAATAGCTAGAACAAGTTATTACGAAATTCGTGATAAATTGTCAATTACATAATAATCTACTGTGAATTTTTCGACAGTAACACTGGCAATATTTTTAAATCAGTGTTAATATCATAACTCGGATAAATTATGTAAATAAAAAGAATTTACAACATTTTGTTGTGTTCAAATACTTGTACACAAATCTGGATTGGGATGTGGGGGGGGGATGGGGAATGTTGTAGTACGTAAAGTGGCCACTTAACCCAGCCAATGACCGGCCAAAAGCCATGTAAGCGCTCGAATATTCATATTCCTGAATTTAGAAAAAAATCTACTTCATCTCTGTAGGGATATAAAATGAAAAAATAATTTACTTGTAATCAATCAATATGCAATTTGTGGAATCCATTTGCTCCATATAGGGAGCGGATATGGTATGATGATGATGATGATGATGCAATCAATATTTATTTAACATTTAACTACTTTAGTAATTAATTTATTTTGTATTTACATAATAAATACTTATCAAAGTATACTGTGGTAAAAAAAATAATGATTTTTTCACAGCTTAGCAATTCTAAATGTGATGGAAATATTTGTGATAGTTTGTATTTTCTTATCATTTCTCTTTGGTTACTGTTGCATAATTTGCATACAAACCAGTTAAGCGATTAAAAATAATCTCTGAAATTCGAAAGATAAAAAATATGCATTTACCTCAGCAAATGTTCATTTTTTTGCATGGTTGTTTCATATGCAATCAAGAGGTGATTGTGTAATTAAAACACTTTCAAGATGGATTTGTGTTATTTAATTAATGAACTGGGCTTAAAAGCATAGATATGATAAATTGGATTAAAAGTGAAAGAAAGCAATCTACTCTGTGGACGAAAAAATTGAGTACAATACTTTTTTCTAATGCTGTTTCCATTTCATAATATGTTTATATTTATATGTTTTTCATTGAAAATGTGATTAAGAATTGAATGTGTTAATTTTGTATACTCTGTGTTTGACGTAAAAAATGTATGTAATAGTCCCAAAATAGTTTTTTAACTCTAATGCTGTTTCCATTTCATAATTTTTTTAAGTACCTTCATATTTGAATTTTGAAAAGTTATACTAATTAATACACGTTCATAAAATTGGCCCAGTACTTTTAAAATACTACATTTTAAGTGATCCAAGAATTTATGTTAACACTGCTATTTTTATTTTATAACCTCTTGTTGCTGACTTATTATTGACTAATTTCTCTTATCTGCATAGGGCACTGCATTGGTACATAGGCAATGCATAGTTTCTTGATTGCTTATTGGAAAAATAATAATCAGTCTTACTGTTCTGCGCCAGTCCAAGGTATCTCATACTAAAAATATTTTATGAGAAAAACCACATAGATTTCAAATTGTAATCGTCAGATTTCATATTGACCCCGTCCCCGTTGGCGTGTTACATGCATGCATGATAGCCCAACGTGCCAACCACTACACCGTAAAGCAGGCCAATTAACACAGGTATATTTGCAAAATATTATTAGTGTAATAACTTTGTTATAACCTCTCCCAGAAAATCTTTTCTTTAACTATTTCATACAAGGCCCTGTAACGCCCCTAATATTATAGCGCCTTATTTCATCGTTTCTCCATCTGGGGGTCGCGACCTGTCACAGAATATTAAAAATTAATGATTTCGAAATATTGGGGATAAAAATTTTCTCCAGAGATGCATCTTCTCTATAATTTGTTACTCAGTAATTGTCTTCTTACGTTTGTTATCTTCTCTATAAAATATAGGTTTACTCATTGAATTGTCTTCTTATTTATTGGCAGTACAACCGAATAACCAGATTGATAATACGTATAGGTTTTAAAACATTGAAGCTTTTATTGGCCCTTCTACATATTTATTGGCAGTACAACCGAATTTGGAAACAAATAATAGATTTTTGCTTTTCAAAACATAATAGAATACCTATATACAAATATCTAAATTTCTCTCCAATATTCCATTTCTCAATGTCAGATTTAAATATATTTTAAACTGCACATAAACTTGTAAATAATGCAATGTAATTTTAGGCTTTGTCTCCCCATCAATACTCGGTACAATAAATGCTTATCAATAAAATAATTAAGGGTTGGTTGGACGATATTGCTTAAAAGCAATAATTCCGTCCATGTGCACTTGCTATGTAATTGTACATAAGGTTTTAAATAAATAAATAAAATATTTAAAATAAGAATACATAAATATCAAAAATTATTTAAAAAGTAGTATTTATGTGATATGATATTTGCACATATTTCAATTCATAAATATGTACTATTTTAAATGAAGAATAAGTGGCTTTTGCTTAAAATTATAATTGAAATCGCGACCGAGGCCGAATGGGGATTCAAACAGGGGATATCTGGACTCGTTAAATGTATAGTGAGAGAGTCGTAATAATTTTCACTTCATTTTTGGCTTTTCGAGGGGGTCATGGCCTGAAAAAGATTGAGACGCAATGATGCGTATTAACTTCAACTACTAGAGATAAAAAAAATCCAGCCGTGAACTTAATAGCCTAGTATGTAGCATTTAATTTGATTCTGACAGTGGTGTTTAACAAGTTAGATATTGATTGAAAATTTGTTTTGTACTGGACATTGGCTTTGTGGTATCAAGTTTGCAAACAGAAATTTCGATTAATTCAACTATTGTGGTCGGTAATTTGCTGCCAGACATTGAATTAAATGATGACTGGAGCTTTTATGAGAGAGCTTTAACAGTACGACAATAATGTGTTTTTTTTTTCAATAGATGTAACGAACAATTCTTCAGTATTCTATGTAACCGTTCTTAAATACTTAGTCACAATCAATTTACTATAGAAATAAGAATACATATAGAAGAAAGTGGTATTTCACTTCCTATCTACAATAAACGCCACTTTTATATAAATCAAACTACTAACCTTATAATATTTAACAAAAATACATAAATCTGAATAATACAAAATAGATGAAATGACTATTAACGTCAATCAGTGGTTGAATCATAACCAGTTGTAAATAAAAGACTCCGGTTTATCAGGTACCGAATATTATTTTTAAAATACTATTATTATTAAAAAGAGTAATATTGTTATTAGATAATATTTATTTAGATACATAAAAAGTGAAAAAAATCGATGAAAAATGTAATTAAAAAATTGACACTAATTTGTAACTGTTTTTTTTCCTAACGGCAATTTCTTTTTTAAATGTATTTCATTTTAAATTGCTAGAAATGGAATAACGGTATGTGAAAAAATCTATAATTGTAGATTAATTAATAAATTCGCTTTACATACCTGCGTTAATTTAATTTAAAACACGTTACATTTATAATAATTTCCCCATAAATATTATATAAATTCAACTGTAATCATTTTTGGGTGTGTTCAAATACTTGTACACAAATCTGGATTTATCCCATGACGGGAGTAGGTATGTATTTCATTTTATATCTCTACAATGACAGGTCATAAGCCCTGCAAACGCTCGAATATCCATATCCCAACTGAAATCATTCTTAAATTGTCATACTAAAATGAAGTTCCGTGTACGGCTACGAGCTCCAAAAATAACGAAGAAATGATTTATTTATGTATGTAAATTATTATATTACGAAGCGATATTCCAAGAAGCTGGCATTTTGAAATTAAAGGATTTCATGAGGATTTTAATGATATTTTTTTTAGCATAACTGGTTTCTTCAGTGTAAAAAATTTTCTCCTCAAGTATTTTACCAGCTAAGCCCTTAGTTGAATAAAAAAGTTTTGAACTGAAGATGAGATTAAAACAGTTCCAAAATTATTATATCTTTCACATAAATGTGTAAAGAGATTTTATAAATTAAATGGTAACCTCTCAGGTTTTTGTTATAATGCGTTCAAATTACACACCTTAACTAGGGTTGTATTTATAACGCGTTATTTTTATTATGAATGTTTTTGTGTGTTATTTTTACGCATATTAACTTTATATATATTATGGACACGTGAATAAAATAAATTAATAATTTACGAATAAAATAAAAATATAAAATAAATACAAATTAAAAATTCAAAATTTAAGTAAATTTAATTGCACATACTTTGCCTAAATTTTATGTTTGTACCTACTGCATTACTAATACGTTAGTAGTTCATGTTCATTAGCACATTCATCGTTACGAACATTCTCATTACAAATGTATAAGATAAATGCCTCTACCTCGGAGATGAGATATTGCGAAATTCTGAAATTCCTACGGTTTTATTAATTAGTTATTATTTCCTCAATGATCTATTTTAATATACTGTTTCAAAGTAAAACACTCAAGATTGCAAAAAATTTTAGTTTGCTTTTTTGCAAGGTAATTTTAACAACTGAATTCTCAGTGATTAGCAGGAATAGTGGGTGTAGTATATTATGTGGGTTATTGCAAATCGTGGGTTTTCTGGAAATAATATATAACCATTAGTCAGTGTATTTCTCAAACCAGAAATATATTCGTTATGATGTAATGATTACACTTAATTAGGTAGATATTTCAATGTTAAATTATTATTTTGTAAGTGAATTAATATTAGGATACCAAACAATAACTTGATTCTCAAATGGATTTTAGCCGGTTATGTACAATATAATAACAAAAAATGTGTATATTTAATCATATGTATCTTTTTAATCGGCATCTAATTGAATCTCGTAAAATGTAACGATCTTAGACCAAGTGTGTAGCGACTAAAAATTAATTCAGCGTTATTTTATTTACAAAAAATCGTAGTAAACCTACCAGTGGATACGAAACGATTTTTTTTTATATACATATTGTTTTGTAATATTACTAGTTAAAAAAAAATTGTTTGGAATATTATAGGTATTCTGTAAGCTTAAATATGTCTCCGGTACCAACTTAAAATAGTGTATTATTGAGGTCCTATATCTCACGATTTATCCAATAGAGTTTAAAAAAAAATTATCTGTGTTTTTTATTTGTTAATTGTATTTTGTGACGTATTAATCAAATTAAATGTACATTAGTAGGTGATTTTTAGTGGCGTTATTATTAATACGTTAGCTTTGAGTGTTATTAGAATTGTTAGCTTCAAGTAATTAATACGTACTGGGACTTGCCAATATAATCGAAATATTCGTTCGATTTCGTAAATGTAAGAAAATACGTCAGATTATATCAACCGATGCTGCTAGACGATTTTAAACAAGATCAAAATAAATATTTTACAATTTTTTTCTCTACTGTGTATATAGTTTTTTCACATGTTTTACGAAAAAAATGATGGTGCAAAATAAAATGGTGGAGTAACGCACATGTCTGTAGGTTATTAATATCACAGTTTTAAATCATCGTAAGCACTCATCGATCTGTCAAATTTCGCGCCGGTAAAAAATCGCATAGCGTTTGGAAATCACGCGCGGCATTCACAGCGCCTGACGGACTACTGATTATGAAACTGGCGACAAATGATACCGGCATGCGGCAGTCGAACTCCCGCCAAAGTGTAGCGATTATCCGAGATTCCTCCCACGGGCCACGGGCCTCCCTACCGCGGGCTATCTCTCTACCTCTCTACCTCTCTAGGCTCCGGTGCGGCGCACTGAGTCAGCCTCGCTGGGTCAGTCCGCGAGCCAGAAGCCTCCGCGTGCCGCGCTGGACAGTTGAGAGTGAAAGTAAACCTTTGTTTCCTATGCACTGCAGGAATGTACATACTATTCACTACTATCTAATGCAATTTACAAAGAGAATAATGGCACCTTTGTTTAACAGATAAATAAAGTGTGTTTTCATTTGTTTTCTTATAAGGTAGTTTCGCCAACTTTAAATATAAACATGCGATTTAGGTTCCTGGCGTGCAGCGTATAAAATAAGTATTTCCAGTAATAGAATATGTACTCACGTTCAGTTTAATAAACATTGTATTTGTGCTGGTGTTTTATTCACTGACCTACACAATGAACTTCTCAATCAATTGAGGAATGCTACTAGGAATATGTATTTTGGTGTAAAACATTTATTTGGGCCTCTATTCTTTGGTAGGGAAATATTAAGACAAAATGTAACTAGAGGGGTAGATTTTAGAAACATTAATCCAATAAGTGTCAGCGCCAGATCTTATGGCTTGGGCAAAGTGGGTTACTAACTCAAGTACTATAATTCTTATACCAAGAATTATCTTGGTCTTAGGTACGACTATATTACATATGCCTGAGCCACCAGTCAATACCAACATGTTTGTATGGGGTAAGTTGCATTTATTGCACTTGGGTGGATAATGCGTTAGAATATAAAAGATAAATACTTGGAAATCGTTATTGTCAATTATACCCGATTTCTAATTAACAAAATTAGCCAACAAAGCAATAAAACAAAATTTTAAGGGTGAACGAAAAATCGAGAACTTGGGATTTTGTACATGACGGCTTCTATCAAAACGATTTAACTATGGTAATGATAATCCCAGAAGAAAAATAATACATAAGAAAAATGATTGTATCAAAATACCTAAGTGCGATTTTCTAAGTCTCGTTTTATTCACTTAATATCTAAAACTAGGGATTCCATGTGTACCACAATTTATTTGAAGGTGTCTTTATAATATATAAATATCAAATTTCATTTTTTGGTTGGCCTTAAATAGCAAATTTAGCTATTTCTCAGGCTCCAACTTCCATAAAAATAAGATATCACGAAAAATGTTTATTAAAATAGAAATGCTATTAAACAAAACCATTTATTAAAGTATCTTTAATGCAATATAAAACCTTATATTTACTCGACTAGTATGAAATCAAAACATGGTGTAACAAAACTCGTAGAACAACCTTAAAACTGGTGAATCTACATCATATTAGGAGTCGAATGTGTAACGTAAGTTTGGAATCTGAGAATGATTTTTTTTTCTTAGTTGATAGTATTTATTAGACTACATACACGATATTTGATGCAATTTTCTTTTAAAAATATTAGTGTCGTAAATAAAACAGTTTTTTAGTAAATGCGAATCTATATATATAAAAATGAATGTAAGTTTGTATATATGTTTGTCCTTTATAGATTCGTAAACCGCTTATCCGATTGCAATAAGTTGTTCTAGAGGGTTGTTTTATTCACTCCTGGGAAGGTTCCTGCATTATAACATCCATTTTATAATTTTTGTATTTGTGTATTTGATATAATTTTGTGACAGTTCCGGGTGAATTTTAGATGCGCCATGTAACCGATAGAACTGCATAGCTAAGTACATAAAGCTTATAAAAAATGTCGTCAAATAATGCTGTACAGCAAAAGGCGCTAATGTCGTTTTCATCACGTATACAATTTATTTTTATACACCTCGAACTTTCAATTACATTTTTAAAATTTATTTACACCCCGATTCGGACTTTTTTCACAATAAATAAGTGCCGTGAATTGTTTTGAGCTATCGAGTGCATTTTTTACCTCCGAAAATGTTTTTTTGTTCAAGATTTCTGTGTTAGTTTCATCGTCAGTTTTTTCTCTATGAGAAAAAAAATCGTTTGACAAGGGCTTCTCCTGATCGAGAATAACTCTGCAGAGCTCTGTTTTTTGCAATAAATAGAAAAAGAAGACAAAATTCCAAGTTCAAAGAAGACACCTAAAAATCGTTTCTAGCTGGGAAAATAAAAAAGTTATAACGTTTTAAAAACATTATTTTTTACTATGTAATATTTTAAGTTTAATCTGTTATAATTTTTTATGGCTATGGAATAAAATCATTAACAGACAGTGAATTCGTAATAAAAAGTACCTACCTTATAATTCGTTTGGAGTTTATATTATAGGTAGTCTACCTGGAAGTTTTTATTTCTCCTTCGAGCTACAAGAATCTTTGTTTGAAATTTGGAGCATTTGCTACTACTACTCTCCCTTATCCGCACCCAATGGTGCATAGGGCACTGCATTGGTACACCAAGTGCAGTGTCTTGATCATTTTATTACGATGATCAGTCTTACGCTTCAGTCCCAGTCCAAGGTATCGCACATGAAATATTAATGTAAAAATAACATGTAAATAAATAATATTTCATCTTGACCCTCTACGGGAATCGAATCGGCGACCTCATACACGGTAGTAGTAAAATGGGCTACCACTGTGCTACGAGGTGAACATATGGATCATATGGACTCGCACAATTCCCGAAAAATATATATTCTATTTGTATAATGCCGAATGAGTTTTAATTTTTTTTAAATTTAATAATTATCATCACCATTACTTCCTATTACAGAATTGCTTCCCATGCACAGCATATGGATTTTTTAAATTCCAAAATATAAAGTAGGGTATCGTTTTAAGGGTTTTTAAGGGTGCTGATTTCGAATTTAGAGTTTATTTTTAAAGCCAAGATGGCGGACGCAACGTTTTTTCATCAAATAAAGTTGGGTATCGTTTTAAGGGTTTTTAAGGGTCCTGATTTCGAATTTAGCTTTTATTTTTAAATCCAGATGGCGGACGCAACTTTTTTTCATAAAATAAAGTTGGGTATCGTTTTAAGCGTTTTTAAGGGTCCTGTTTCGAATTTAGCTTTTATTTTTTAAATCCAAGATGGCGGACAAAGCTTTTTTTCATAGAAGGATGTTGGGTATCGTTTTAAAGGTTTTTGGGGGCCCTGATTTCGAATCTAGCATTTATTTTTTATTCCAAGATGGCGGTTGTCTCTTTTTTTCACAAAGTGAAGATGGGTATCGTTTTAATGGTTCTTGGGGGCTCTGATTTCAAATTTAAAGTTTATTTTGATATCCAAGATGGCGGACGCACCTTTTTTTCATAAAATGAAGATGGGTATCGTTTTTAGGGCGTATGGGCGTCCTGATTTCGAATTAAGAGTTTGTTCGGAAATTCAAGATGGCGGACACACATTTTTTTCATAAAATGAAGGTTTGCATCGTTTTTAGGGCGTATTCGCGTACTGATTTCAAATTTAAAGTTTATTTTGATATCCAAGATGGCGGACGCACCTTTTTTTCATAAAATGAAGATGGGTATCGTTTTTAGACGATACGGGCGTCCTGATTTTGAATTAAGCGTTTATTTTTAAATCCAAGATGGCGGACGCACATCTTTTTCATAAAATAAAGATTGGTATCGTTTAAAGGGTTTTGGGTGACCTGTTTTCGAATATAGAGTTTATATTTGAAACCCAACTTGACGGACGCACCTTTTTTTCATCTAAGAGTAAATTCCATTCATGCGTCGGACCTGCCACACACATTAAAAAAAAAAAAAATGTCCCTGGGTGTCTTTTTCAAGGGTAATAGAAGTCCTCATATTAAATTTACGAGTCGGACAGCCAAGAAATTTAATTGTTTATGCCAAAGACGGATAAACAAAAAATATATTATAAATACCTACCATGAAGCACTTGAAAAATAAAGTCACCAAAATAAAATAAATGACATTTACACTATACCTTTATACATACGAGTATACACATTATACGAGTTATTCAATTTTCATAAATGCATTTATCATCAGAAAGAAAATACAAAGCATTCCTTTTATTACCAATTCCCAAAGAAACGAGATAAATCTTTCAAATTTCAATCGATATTTCTAGAATTACCTGTTTCTTCTGCGGCAGCAACGCGACGGGTATAAGCTAGTAGTTTATAAAAATAAAAATGGTTGTAATAAACGCTTTATGTGATAATTTCACAACAGAGTAATGTAATTAATTGAAAAAAATCTAAAAATTGTTATTATTTTGGGGTTATTCAGAGTATTTGTGAGGATCTATTTGTGAGTAAAAGTCATGCGTTCAATGGTTACGTCGATACCACTCTTGGTTTGTTAAATGACAGATAAGCGATTATGAATAGAAAAAATTAACAGTAGGTCGGGGGAGCAGTGTTAATAAGAATTCTGACAGTGTTTTTTATATGTTTTATTGTATTTATCCAATCAAATTTAAAAAAAATTCTTTATCGATGGAATAGAAGGCAAAGTGTTAATAATTGCAGAACTGTCGATTTTTCAGGAGAGCAGTTTAAATTTAGATTATTGGGCATAAAACTTTATGTATGGTATTTGTGTGTCACTAGGTACTAGTTAGATTATAAGATATAAAAATGTATCGGTTTTGAGATTGTAAATGTCATGATATGATCTTTGCGTAAGTCGAAACTTAATTTTTTCGTACTTATCCCGTTTATCTTTTGGACCTTTGTTGTATGTTACATAGTCCCTAATTTACTATGAAAATATTCAAATGTTAGCCTGCGTCAGCATCAACTTTGGTAGGTACATTTTATTAAGTCATACATGATATACTTAAACATACACATTTTTATGTTAATATTTCCGAAGGGAAGTAGGCGGCGGCGATCATAAATACATAAAAAATATACGTCATTATACCTACATATTGACAGTGCCAAAATCCAGGTCCTCCCACAAGTTAGAAGGTGAACTCCACTGAACTTGAAACTAAATAACAAATAACACGGAAATATGTTCATTGCCGGGAGCCTACGTACTTCGGAACAATGCACAAACTTCTGGTAATTTTCCTAATTATTATTGCACTAAGGAAACGCTAATCCAATGCTGGGAAAACACCGATAAACAAAAGATCATAGCGAATTCACACCAGAGCTATTTGGCCATCTGTTTTTTGTCTTTTACATTAATTGAATAATATACACTTACCAAAAGATAACATTTTTTTTAATTTTTTTAAAATGTAGGTAGGTACTTGTATGTATAAAACATTATGATAATTTATTGATCGCAAAATGCGGATCGATTTTAAACTTTGCTTTAAGAGCACCTCATCATGCCTAGATACAAAGAAGAGCAACATAAAATAACAGCTATTATTAAAAAAAGTTTTTCTATACTTATCAACGAGAATCGAACTCAGAACCCCTGTAACGTTAGCAACTCTATACCACGGATGGGGGATGTTAATTTGATATTAACAAATCAATTAAGAGATTCAAAAAAATATTTTCTTTTACTAGGAATGAATGAGTTCACGACAATATTGCGAATAACTGGTAAAATTGCGACTCACGTTTCCGCAATAAGCACTTAGATTTCATTTACGATAAAATTCTCTTTTCATCTGTCACCATCTGGTCGTGGAAGGATCATTTACCTACATATCAAGAGGAAAACAGAAGACCGTTACACAAAGGATAAGATTTAGGTTTCATGTCCTGTACTGTTAAGTTCGTTGAACCGAGGAAAGCGTCATCAGGTTAGAGTTATAATGTCGCGTAGGATGCAGCCAAGGACCCGACGCCATGTTTTCTCAACACGGTTCGCGCCATTTATGGAAGGACGAATATCCCTCAACACACCGCTCGAGAAGTATGAAATATTCAAACTAATTCGGATGCCTTAGTGCAGTACGTAATTATTTTTGTCTCTGGCTGTTTCCGCGTCAAGATTAATGGTCCTGATCACATCCCACGGAAATTCGTTACGATTTCAATTGTTTTATTATGACATTAGACTAAATAAATAAAGACATTTTTGAAGAAAAATACAAGGCCAAACATAAATAATGTTTAATTTTTTTTTTTTTACAGGAAAAACAGTTTTTTTCATTTTAATAAAAAAGCATGAAAATCCTTTTTTGAAATAAAGTGCTAAATTACCTACTACAAGACCAAAAATTGTTGACTTTTATGGTTTATGGTGAACAATTTATTAAATTCTTTTAAAAAATATTAAAAGAGCACCTACAGCTTTTTTAAACCAACCTTAATACGTAGTAATATTAAAATTTTAATTTTCATCACTTCCGATTTATATGCGAAGCATAATATATGTATTATGGTCGGTACTCTATACTCATAGAGTCCACAAATTGTCTCCAAGCTAAGCGATTAGCTGTCAGTTGTCCAAGCCTTAATTTAAAAAAAATATAGCAAAATAAAAAATACAAGGATATGTAAAAAAAACATTTTATTATTTCAAGTAATTATGAAAATGTCGTAAGTTCGCTGTTTTCTTTATTTTTTCTTAAAAAACACGCTTCAAATAAATCTTTAAATATGTGGGTTTTAAGTCTCTCTCCGGAAATTTCTGGTAGTTGTACTGACCAAATGTTCCTTTCATAATGTATCTTACCTTAGCTTAAGTTTTGTTATTTCTCCAATCAATCAATAAGTATTTGGAAAAATAATAAGTTTTTTCTTCACGAATCCACCTTAGAAATTTCAATAATCTTACGTTACAAAGTTTTATAAAATTCATTAAATAAATAATCCCAATTAGGAAAACGGCCAATACATTCATTAACAATGAATTTACTACACTAACATTTAATAATATTTTAAAAATCCTACGTGTAATGATTTAAAACACTGACAATTTAATTTTCCCTGAGCGCTATCAATTCTGATGGCGATTTCAATTTTATTTAACAAAACTATCTCTCGAATCAGTACTAAAATGAGCAGTTTAATCCTATGTCAAATGTTTTTATGTGTTTTGGATCAGTGAATTTCATTGTATTGCGAATAAAAATCTTAAAAGTGTCACCCGAATTGTTGAGACAAGTAAGACAGATGGCAATATTTTTTACTTGGCAGAAATAATATAGTTTTTTATGTACGTTTTTGTTGCTCCGGACTGTGAAGCGATTTAGGATAAGGACGGAATATCGAAATCCGTTCAAGCGCGAACGAATATAACATTTTTCTTACATTTTCATTGTGCTTCGTTTAGTTCTTACAAATTGTACCGCCATTCTTTTCAGTTAACTAAAATATTATTCATAATTAGGCAGACCAAATTTTGACATGAAAAAATTACTAGTATAATATCTACCCTTATTTTACCTCTCATCATCATCATCATACCATATCCGCTTCCTATATGAAGCATTTGGATTCCACAAGCGATCGGCCATCAGTTCCCGCGCATCCTCCCAAGTCAGGTCCACGTCCCGCAGCTCTGACGCAAACAAGGCATCAGGTTCACGGCGTCCTGGACGTCGACCGTTTTATTTAACTTATGTGGACATATTTTTTTTGAAATTGTAACGCGTTGCCCAATTATCTCGTATACCTACGCGCGTAAACATATAAATTGAATATTATGTTCAAAGAAAACGAATTTACAATTTGACATCTCAACAGAGACGAGAATTTTGGATGGGAATATGGATATCTAATCGGTTACAGGGCTTATGACCTGTCATTGGTTGGGTTAAGTGGCCACTTGATGAATTACATCATTCCCCATTTTACCTAGTACCTATTTGATATCCATATCTGCCGATATACAGTAAAATGGCGCGACGCTTCACATGTGAACACTCTCTGTCATCCATTGAGAAAATTACTAAGTATTTTAGCAGAAACCTTTATGATTGCAAGTGAGATTCTTACCGAATTATATCACCTACTAGGAAACGCCTGAAGATGAATCTTCAATTTGTTATGCTTATAACTTTTACCAGCTAATTTTTATAAACAACATTTTCAAGTGGCCACTTAACCCAGCCAATGACAGGTCGTAAGCCCTGTAAACGCCTAGATATCCATATTCCTTTCCAAACTTTTTGTCTCTGTTGAGATGTCAAATTGTAATTATTAGCTTGTAATGGGTGAAATCCAGTTTTTGTCTACAAGTATTTGGACACACTCAAAATGTTGTTTAGAAAAATAATTTATTTGTATACATACGAAAACATAATGCATTTATTCAGGAAACCTTAGAACAAGAATTCTTGAATTTGTTTAATGTATACAAACTATAATAAATTTTAATTTTGGTAGTGAAGCATTATTCTTAAATGCATCTTGTAGTATGTAGACTTATTGCTTACTATATTCTAGAGTCGACAATATCTGTATGTTAAATATATTTTTCGACATCTGGATTCATTTCGTGCAAGTTCTTTAATAACACGAACTGTCTTCCACACTACTATAATAGCTAATAACAAAAAGCCTCCGCGAGGTTCTACGAAACGCGTTTACGCCTCGTAATACATAGATGGCGCTCACCAGGTTTTGGTCACGTAAAGAAGATAATAAAAATGGTAGTCGTATTCCTTTAAAAAAGTTTAGTCTTAAAATTGAAGAGTTTTGTATATTTTATGTATATCTAAATACAAAATTAGGTGCTACCTACCTCGCCAACAACAATAACAATATTTATTGACTCGATAGATGGGTGGGTGCGGTTTATTGTTATGTTCTGATCATGGCAAATTATCGAAATTGGTAAAAGCCAAAAAAGGGGGAAAAGTTCAGATAATTTCTAGTGAAAAATTTTAGTCTTTAATCTGTAATATTATTATCATAATTTTAATTTGATACGGTATGTTTTACATTTTTTTGTACTTAAGGAATATACTGGCAATGTCCGAAAAATATAATTTTTTAAATAAATGCACGCAAAGTAGGTAGGTACACACAAAAAGTAAAACATCAAAAGAATTTTATAAAATTTAATAAATAATTAATTTAACTTAGATAATAACTAAAAGGTTATACAAAATTGTCAGTGATGGATAGGTCGGACGTATGTACATTATATACATTGAAATTAATTTGAAAAAGTACGTACCTACATATGTAGCTTTGTTAATATTAAATAAAAATAAACACATTATTTTACGGTGATATCAATGAGCTGCAAGAGTTTTTAAAATGTATTTATTACTGAATATGGTTGTGGTCACTGTTGATTTAAGGTATGATATTTTGGAACATAAAACCACGTGAATTCGTATCCCTTCAATCCATATTCTTCATTTTTCTCAGTTTCTTCTTTTGGAGTTTCAAGATCTGTTATCCTCACAGTTTTTATCTTCGGGTGAAATCCTGTATGATCCGCGACGTAACTAACTTGAGTCGCTAATCCGTTCCTGTGGTTGACGTAGTACACGCCTTTCTTAACACCGCTGGAGTAACCTTCCTCGTGATGACCGTGAAATCCGACAGTGTAGTTGAATTTGTACAGGATTCCGACCATATCGTCTTCCGTTATTCCTGCGGGTAATCCTGGGCTTTTCCCCCGGTTTTAGATTCTGGCCAGCTACTGCAGCGGAAGGAGACACTGGGCGCATCTGTGCCGATATAAGAATGGGATTGAAGTCCGGTGAGTTGGCAATATCATTCGGCGCCACGGAGTACGATGGCCTTTGCGTAGACGGTCCAGTCTGTTGATCGATAAGTTGATTTTGGTATGCAGGGTTGACAGGACTTTGGCCGTTTTGCTGGTAAGATGGTTGTTGCGGGTATGTTGGTTTGGAACCGAACCCAGAACCTGGATTTTGAGGGTTTTTCGAACCCTGAGGCAACGATGGATTTTGTGGATAAGCCGCGTTTTGTTGATTTTGTTGGAATTGATTATTGTTTTGGTTTTGCGGATACTGCGAATTTACCGGAGAATTTTGATTATTGACTGGTGGCTGCTTGAAAGGCGCTTGAAGATTTTGAGAAGGATTTATTGGTTGATTGTAGCTTGGCAGGGGATTGGGAGGTGGTGGTTGCGTGGTGGTTGTCGGAATTTTGCAGTGGGAGCATGCTGCTATAGGTGACGGTTTGGGTGTGGTGACTACTGCTGGTCGCGGTGAAGACTGTGAGGCGTACTGTTCGTAAGATGGCCTCACTGACACAGAAGGGGAAAAAGGCGCCGATATTCCCGCTACCGCTGGAGAGCGAGGAGGTGAGAGCGGAGGGAGGGTAGATGTGAGAACTAGTAGAGGTCGTGGGGTCACTTCAGGAGCTAAAAAGCAAATACAATCAAATAAATAAAAAAATGCATGGAAACATATTTGATTAAAAATGCTCAGTAAAGTTTATTCACAATATTTGACGTCACGAAGCGTTGAGTTAATAATTAATATAAGATTAATTAAAACTTATGTTTATTGTCTTACACTACTTTTACATGGAATGTGAAATTGCATTGAGTATGATCTAATCTTCGGTAAAATTATAGTGTAAACAGTGAAAATATTAATTTTGCTACCATCTTGTCTAATTATTTTAGGTACGTTATGTATGGTCAGTTTTAATTTTTAAAGCATACTTGAGTTGATTCGTATTAACTTTATTATTCTAACTTTGTACTAACGCGAGTTTTCATTTTTAAAATATTGTAGTACTTACCTACATTAAAAAGCAGTTGAGGTTTGAAGTAGATAAGATCAAGTACAGAGATACGTAAGAGGCAATTATAATATCAAAAGTTCTTTACTTCAGTATAAAAACTAAAAACGTCATATTTCTGATAGAAATTTAATATTTTCAAATAAAAAAAACCGAAATGCGATCGTTGCATTTATAATGAATAATTAAAGTGTTTGTTTATTTTACTAATTTATTGATAAAAGCACTCTGAACTAAAAAAAGTTTGAAATATGTACCTATTTATATTATGTGTGATAATATGTACATTGGCAAGCCACAGTGGCATTGAGACACGGAGAAGGATTGCGGAAGTCTAACTAAAAATTACCAAATAAAGCGCAGAATTGGTTGGAAAAGGATTATTGTTTGTGAATGTATTATGTCACCGATTTATATTAGAGCTACAGACGAGCAGGTGACGCTGGCATGGTGGGTGACATGAGGGACCTTACCATGTTACTCATTTAGAAACTTGTGCCAGCTCAAATCAACATTTTACTGAGAAATTACCATTAAAATGGTAAACATAAAAACACAAAATAATAATAATACGCTTGTATTGATGTCACTTTCTTTGAAACGCTTTTTTTAAAAACATATGATACTTTTCATACGTTTCTACATATTGCTTCGATTGTGAATCTAACGGCCCCAACTAACTTGGCCTTGTATAAGGCAATGAAAGCCCCACCCTTTCCCTAGACTGTCTTAAAGACTATTGAATCTTTTTTCAGTCCAGCACAATTCTACAGATTTTTTCAATAAGCTATTCCGCGATTTTAAGATTGTCAGTGTGATAAAGAATACGGATGAATTTACGTTATGTACGCGAACAAATGCTTTCATTACCCCTACCACTGTCTCAGCTTATGTATTATAATTGTAATTGTCATTGTTTCCATCTTGTGTCAGGCAATATTGAGGGGGAAAATTTAAAAAGGTTTAATCGAGAAATATCACTGAAATAGAGCTAGTGTCGGATTTTACCGGCGCCGCGCTGCGGGCCAA